>BPLS01015275.1:0-13044 GCA_019656275.1 Rhododendron kiyosumense | reverse complement strand
TTTCTTCATATCCCACGTCTGGTCTGTGAAGCTAGTGGTTGCATTCTTGTGCAATTTTTGACTTTATTTTCCATTTATCACACCTCATGTTTCGCAGTTATGGAAAGCATGAAGAATATCGAGTATTTGCTACTTTTGTTTGAGTTTGCATGCGCCCTGTTTTATCTGCGAATCCCTCTTCTGTATGACAAGATGTAGACTTGCTAAAAGCATGGAGTTTATGATCTGAAATGTGTATTTCTTGACCATAGAGTTGCAAGAATGGTTGAACCGAAAAGTTCGTCCAGGGGGTTTGATCTAGAGGTTTCATTTCACTCTGGTTGCATTTGCCTTTGAAAATTGTTTCATGTTCCTTTTATTTTGATCGGATTTGAAATCTTATTGTTTGGTTCCTTCGACTGGAACAAAGTTCATGTAGTTAATTTGTTCTAGTACATGATTCAAGGTTAAGACATGTTTATGAACCCCTTTCTATCTCTGAACCTCAGGTGTTGAGATGACAACCAAGATGGCTTCAGAAATCATGTTGGGAAGTTCTCCTCTTCTCCATCTGTTTATACTGTAATAACGTCTAATCCAATGCAACTGCAAACCAGTTCTCATGCTTCTGCGATTGCCGTGATTTTCAACTGAAAAATGCTATATATTGTCGCCTTTCGCCACGATTTTGTTCAACTGTCTATTTAGATTTTTTGGAACTAATGAAAAATTCCCCAGCCTAAAAGGAGATGATACCACTTGGCAACAAAGAAGGTGGTGGTGGTATCACAGCTGATTAAGCTATACAGGTAATCTGCAGCTTTGTGTTCAATTCCAAAGATCTTGAATCAATAGAATTTATTTGACTTGTTGAAGTTGGCCAATAGTTAACCATGCCAGGAAAAAATAACCCTCTCAAATTTTGTTAGGGTTTGTTTAACGTAGCTTTTGGGTAGCAAATTTTGGATTCAAATTCTTTAAAAGACTTGTCAGTGTGTTTGCCAAAGTTTTCTAACGTTATTAGTGAATCAAAAGTTTTGGGTCTTTTGACACCATGAGTTATACAATACATGCCAGTGAATCTCTTCTTCGCACAAGAAGAAGGAAGAGGTTATGCGACTGAAAAAGAATTCCATCGATTAGCTCATTACATACTTCCTATGAGAAAATTCCTTTGTTGAAAAATTCGTAAAAATTATGTTTTCCTACTTAAAAAACTGGAAAGCCTATTCTAAGCTAATTTTTTTATTTTTCCCAAATAAAGCAACTTATTTTTCAATTTTTTTGTGTGCTTTACGTAAAGCCGTAAACCACCAAGACTGCCCTTGTGTGAAGAGATATATCAGAGGACAGATGCAGTAATTTTACCGCGCATTCACACCGTTTTCAAAATCACGTGCTGGTTTTTAACCATTTCTTCAAATCGGAAACCCCAATTGAAGGGGGAATGGAGGGAAAAGTACCGGTCACTCAGTTTAATTACCCAATTTTAATTGTTTAATTATTCAAGGGTTGAGATGAAATGGTTAATCATTAAGGCTAAAAAAAAGGTGCTAGCAGTTTCAACGGTTTGTTTAAAGAAAAGAAAATATAAAGCGATATAAACAAGAATACTCATTTGAGTCACCCAAGGGCGGAACTACAGTTAAAGTGGGGTGGGCTGTAACCCAGGTGAACTTCAAAAAATTAAAAAACGTAAATGTATAAGTTTAGCCCATTAAATTGTAGGCCACTTCATTCTATGATTATTTACATACTTCAAAAAATCTATATGTATAATTTTATCCCCTTTCATTTTATGATTATCTACGTTGAAAGAGAACTGATATTGACTCAAAATTTCAGATTCGATGGTAAATGATTTCTATTATCTGAAACAATGTAGGACACAATTTCAGTAGGGTACAACTTTAACAGTGCACGTTTTTCGTACTTTTGTTTTGTTTAATGTTGAACATTTATGTATTTATGTACAAATTTGCTGAATATTAATTATAAAACTCTTTTTGGTTCATCTATATATTTGAAAAAAAAAAAGCAACTATAATGGAAACAATGGAGTAGTCATGATTTAAGATGAAAAACGTTTGGGAGAAAACATGAATTTTCTATTGGATATTCCCTATTTTACTTCTTCTCCAAGTATAAACATCTAATCTGTACTAATTTATTTTACTTTACAAAAGTAACTACTCCCGGGGGTGTTCGGACAAATAAGCCAAAGTGGCTTATTTTTTGTCCTTATTCAAAATTTTTTCGCATCACTTGGCTTATTGTCAATTTTTTGGGGATTATTGCATCCTCACGACAAGAGGAATCTAAAAAGTAAAAATTTTTGACCGAAATCTAATTTTTTTGAATAAAGACAAAAATTTGGCTTATTGGCTTATTTTCGTCTTTTTGTGGCTTTGTTTAGCTCATTTTTGGCGGGAAAGCCATTGGATTATTTAGAAGAACAGGCCCTAGTAGCATTGATTAAAGACAAACAGACAAAAAGACAAGTAACATGCGATAATGGACTTTGCGAGAATAACCGACGAGAAGATGAGTAATGTTCACCCACTTTTTAAATAACAAAACAAAATCGGTAGTATTATTTTGCACATGCAAGACCTCATACATTGACTTTTAATGCTTGACCATTTCTCAAATAGAAAAAAAAAAAATTGCTTTCTTAAGTCAAATTTTACACAAGAAATTGCAGTCATTAATTGTCACATCAACTTCATGTGTGTTGCTATATTTGTTGTTCAAAAGGAGAATTTTTTTAGTGTTGAGCGGGTACTACGTGGTGTCTGCTCGGTGCAATCGGGTCGTCCATTTCGATTTCGGACGGCTCGGATTTGGAGAGTGAAAAAGAAGAGGAAAGAGGAGGGGTGAGAGGAGAGAGAAGGTCTTAATCCGAACCGTCCAAAAGTGCATCAAACAGCTCGGGAGTGCTGAGCGGGCACTACGTGGGATATATCCACTTGGCACTTGTTAGGATTGAAACACACACTCACACGATTCATGAGTATTAAACAGTAAAGTAATCGACACAACAATATACATTGTTCCCCAAAACCGGATACGTTTATGGGAGCGAGAGAATAGACTTTCTTATTGATGAAGTACATAGGGTTTTACAATAAAGAATATTTATACCTCATCTATTCCTACCCTTATAACACCATACCATGTTCCGTTCCGCTTCGTTGCGCTTTCCTCCACTCGCTCTGGTCCACTACACTCACAACTAACCCTTATTGTAGAATTTCTCGGTACCTCTCATGTATGAGCCACAAGTCCTAACAGTACTGAAAAATTTATCGTTCAAAAGATCTTTATGAAACTATCAAATGATATATCTAACAACCGTGGTGGGTTCGGATTAAAAATTACTTCGATATCATTGGAGTTACTTTGTCAATTATTATTATTATTTTTTTTTGTAAACATACTATTGTAATCAAATAAGGTTAAACTGAACCAAATAAAGTATTAATATTGGAACAAGTTAAAAACTATATAACTTCCGCTGGAAAAATAAAGCTCAAACTATTGTAGATTCTATTATATAGACTATAGTTGCAAGGAGATTAATTAGGAAACCCTAGCCACACGAAGACAATGTCAAATATTGTAACGACCCATTCCCTCACTGAAAATATCCTTTATTTCTCCTAGGAATATTTGTCCTTGTCGACCCGAGTATTTTCCTTTCACAATACCTTTTGAAAATGGGAGTGGATCCTCTCCAATTGTCCCGAATAGTTGCTGGAGTTGTCTCACAACTACGGATCTCACTAACATATCTTCATGTGAAGATGGGAAAAATTCAAAAAAACCTTTGAACTTTGAACCCAATGTCAAATAGGCACCTAAACTTAAATAAACTTCAATTGAACACCTGAACTTTCACTCTGTTATTCAATTTACCCCTTGCTGTCTCAATCCATGATTTTCCTAACGGCAACCACTAAGTTGGACACTAACAGACAGAACAAAACGTTAGATGGAGAAATTGGAGGGAAACAACAGTGATTTGGCACCTTTTTAAGGCCTCGTTTAGCTAAAATAAGCCTATTGGCTTATTTTTTTTGTTCTTATTCAATTTTTTTTCATATTTGTTGGTTTCTCATCAAATTTTTGGAGATTATTTCATCGTCATAACGAGAGGAATCTAAAAAGTAAAAAATTATTATCGATATCCATTTTTTTAATAAAAACGAAAAAATTGGTCGATTGGCTTGTTTTTGTCTTTATTTAAAAAAATTAGGTTTCGATCGTAATTTGTTACATTTTAGATTCCTTTAGTCATGACGATGCAATGATCCCCAAAAAAATGATGAAAAACTTGTTATGTTTGGATTTGTGTTTGAATTTTTTTTTGAAAAAATAATAGGGATAATAAGTGAAGAGAGATAGGGAGAGAAATGTTGGAAGTATGGAGAATTTCGGGGGAATTTTTTGAAAAATTCTTTTTGAATTGTAAAGAGAACAATAAAAAAATACAAAAAAAAAATTGAATAAGAACAAAAAATAAGCCAGTAGGCTTATTTAGCCGAATGGGGCTTTAAAAAAGTGTCAGATCACTGTTGTTTTCCTCCAATTTCTCCCTCTAACGTTTTGTTTTGTCTGTTAGTGTCTAGCTAAGCAGTTGCCGTTAGGAAAGTCACGGATTGAGACGGAAGGGGGTAAATTGAATAACAAAGTGAAAGTTCAGGTGTTCAATTGAAATTTATTTAAGTTCAGGTGCCTATTTGACATTTAGTTCAAAGTTCAGGGGTTTTTTTGAATTTTTCCCTGTGAAGATATATACCTGTATTGTTATAAAATACTAGCATCCACGTGCCTCATCTCCATTTATCTCCAAATGTAGTCCAATAGTCCAAAATTTATTTTAACTTATTCTCTTGCTACTTACTAATTCTATATATCCTCGTAGAAAACCAGTACTCCTTGACAACTAAAATTACATTAATTATTTCCCCCCCTTTTCTATCACACGCAATATAAAATAAAATATACTACTAATATATGTACTCTATCATTACAAGAAATTACACCATTGTTGACTAAAATAAATTTAGTCGCCTATTGTTGACAATTACCGACTAAAATTATTTAGTAGGGAAATAATAATCTTTGATGACTAAAAAAAATTTTAGTTGGGAAATAATAATGTTTGCCGATAAATTTAGTTGGCAAATATATATTTTCCCCTAACTTGAAAACCAATAAATGAAAAACATTTTCCGACTAAATAATTTAGTAGAGAATAGGTAATATTTGCCGACTAAAATTACATTTGGTTGGCGAATATTAATTTTCCCCTAATTTAAAAAAAAATCAATAAATGAATGAACATTTCCCGACTGGAATTACATTTCGTCGGCTAATATCAATTTTTTTTTTGTAATTTACAAAATCAACAAATGAAAAACATTTCCCGACTAAATAATTTAGTAGGGAATTGGTAATATTTGCCAACTAAAATTATATTTGGTCGGCGAATATCAATTTTTTTCCCCTTTTACACAAATTTCAAGAAAGGAAATTTTCGTTCCGACGGACATTGATGACGATGCAACCTTTCCCGATCTAAACCGTCCATTTTTTTTTCCTTCTTTAATCATAAAATTTTTCGTAAATTTTGGGCTCGATCGGGTTAAGGAAAGCCGTCTATCACCACACAAATTCTTAAATAAAAAGAATTTTGTTGTCCGATCAAGTGTCTATCCATAGGCGGTTAACTTCATTCTTTGTACGAATGATCTAATTTGTATTACGTCAAAAGATAGGTGATTTGGATTTTGCCAAAAAAAGACCTCAGGCAAGGCTTGGTTAATGCACTATAACACTTAAACGTCTCTAAACTCATTAAATATCTTTTGATCTTAATTAATTGAAAAGTCACATAGGCTCCCAAAAATGACTAAAAATTTAGAATTGAGGAAATAATAATTAAGGACTTTGCACAAAAAGAAAGGGTTGGATCACTAAACTCAAACCGAACATAGTCGTGTTTTTTGGAAAGGAGATAGTGGTTGGTGTTAGTGTTGCTATACGGTGTGGTGTGGTTGCTGTGCTAATCAAGGTTCCGTTCAGTGGTCTTTGTTGTCTCTTGGCCGCCCTTGACATGGCGGTAGTGAAGGTCTTGATCGGTGTTTTTGGGCGGCTGAACTTAGGCTCGAGTGTGGATCTGTTGTTTGCTCGTAAGTTTTGCTTTAGATTTTGTACTTCTTTTTTTTGTTGGTTTTCTTCCCCTGCATGGGACTTTCTCTCACTCCTTGTATATTGTTGTTTTGGTGGGTTTTCTATGTCGTCTTAATGGCTTTTCGAGGTCGGAAACGAGTCTTGTCCTGAATGTTCAATTCATTTATGAGTTTAGGTCTCTTTTGTGGTTGCTTTCCTCTCTCCTTGGAGGTGGCTACCCGTTCGGCCGTTCCCAATATATGTTTTTCATATCAATGAAAGTATCTTTAATATTTGACAAAAAAAAAAATATTGGTAAGAACCCCAGCCCCGTTATATATTTTAGAAAAAAATTAAATAGACATCCTATCGGAGTCATCATGGGTTCTATGGTGTTAAATGCTAAGTCTTGGTTATTAGATGGTTCTGCCCATTGTCTTGGTCGATGGTAGGCCCTTCATATTCCCATTGACTTGGACATGCTTGCCTTTGATCCAAAGACTCCACAGATACTTCTTAGAGTAGTCTTTTCTGCCTTTATCATTTTTGTCCTCCTAGCCTAATGTAAATGTACAAGATCACTTTGCCTGTCTATTTTGGTCCCCATTTATTTACAGTTTTTTATCCTATGTATACCAAGTAATCGCTGGGACTAAATCAGTCATGCATCATTTTCAAAATGAATCTTGTCTTTGCGACCAATTAATTATAAAGCAGAAATACATTTTATAAGTGTATATCTATTTCATAATTAACCTCTTAATTTAGTTATTCTTTGGATTTGTAAATGAAAAGTATCTAACATGTGAATCTAACATGTGGATTTGTAGGTTTTCTTTCCTTGCATGGGACTTTCTCTCACTCCTTACGTGTTGTTGTTTTGGTGGGTTTTCTATATCGTTTTGATGGCTTTTCGAGGTCGGAAACGAGTCTTGTCCTGAATGTTCAATTCATTTGTACGTTTATGCATCTTTTGTGGTTGCTTTCCTCTCTCCTTGGAGGTGGCTACCTGTTCGGCCGTTCCCAATATATGTTTTTCGTATCAATAAAAGTATCTCTAAAGTTTGACAAAAAAAATATATTGGTAAGAACCCCAACCCCATTATATATTTTAGAAAAAAATTAAATAGACATCCTATCGGAGTCATTGTGGGTTCCATGGAGTTAAATGCTAAGTCTTGGTCATTGGATGGTTTTGCCCATTGTCTTGGTCGATGGTAGGCCCTTCATATTCCCATTGACTTGGACATGCTTGTCTTTGATCCAAAGACTCCACACATACTTCTTGGAGTAGTCTTTTCTGCCTTTTTCATTTTTGTCCTCCTAGCCTAATGTAAGTGCGCAAGATCACTTTGCCCGTCTATTTTGGTCCCATTTATTTACAGTTTTTTGTCCTATGTATACCAAGTAATCACTGGGACTAAACCAACCATGCATCATTTTCAAAATATATCTAGTCTTTGGGACAAATTAATTATAAAGCAGAAATACATTTTATAAGTGTACATCTATTTTATAATTAACCTCTTAATTTAGTTATTCTTTGGATTTGTAAATGAAAAGTATCTAACATGTGAATCTAACTTTTGGTCCCAGCAAACAAAATTCCTTGCTCCACCCCTAGGTGCAATGAATCTAATCTAATAGGCGACTCGTTGGCAGTGTGGTTATTAGTGTTGGCAGTGTGGTTATTAGTGTGAAGAAAATGAAATTGTGTATTATTGATCGTGTGTAGCTCATTTGTGGGCTTTAGATAACAAAAAAGGTTAATAACTATTGCCCACTAAAGAACCCTTTTTGCACGAAGGCAATTAGCTATAAACTCTTATCAAAACATTAGTTTTATTTAAGATTATAGCAAAGCATTTCCTTGTTTTTCAAAATGACTTTTTAATAAAAATATTTTACCTTTCCTTTTAAGAAATCAAATTTGTCATAGAACATAAGCAAAATCAATAATTCTAATTCTAACACAAAATCTACTATCACTTCTATTCCCACAAGCGTTATTAATTGAACCTTAAATGGTACTAAGCAGAGAAACGTTATCATTACGGCCCATAGCAGCTTATCAAAAAAAATTTACGGCCCACAGTACGACAGTAACCAAATTTACAAAGGTTTACGAACTTATGCATCTTTGTGAGCAATACAACATTGGCTGGAAATGTATAAGCGAACGCCATGCATGGTCATCAGTGGCGGGCAGGGATTTTGACCCGGAAGGACCGGCTTAATAGACATATATTTTTGGGAAATTTATATAAATGGTCCTCCTAGTTTCACTCGAGTCTCATTTTCGTCCTCCAAGTATATCATGTGGTCGCCGATATCGAGTGATCTTCGATTTTGGGTACAATGCTATATTTGATAATAAGAGAAATTCTAACGGTTCAGATCAAGCATTATAAAAAATTACTCAGCAGTTATGTTTTACAATCCATACCTTTGATTTACTTGATAGTCAACTAGGTCTTATTTATTGTTGCAGAAGCCACACGATCGCGAGAAAATGATTACGATCGAGACCGTTCATTTTGTTACTTTTGTTGAATAATTCATCCTTATAAATTTGCGACTTGATCAAGTTTAGAAAACCCCTTTATTGAGACATGAACTCATAATAAAATAATATTTTCATTCAAACAATTGTCTAGTGAAAAACGATCAAACTATAATCTCTGGTAAAGAATGATCTTTAACCCAGTAATAAAATGAAGATAGATGGTTCTAACCAGGCAAAAAGACCTCAAGTGGGGCTCGGGTGATAATGGTTCTAATTTGCGGATTTGGAGAAATAGGTTCTGTCTGTGAATGTGATTGCAAATTCTCTTTTAGTGTGTAGGTCCTAAAAAAAAAGATTTAGTGCTAACAAGTTTTTTTGTATTTTAAGAAAGTAAATTTAAAAGCTTATAAAAAAAAGTAAATTTAAAAAATAAGAGTAAAACAGACAAAACCGAATGGTATAAGTATATATATTACCGAAAAGAAAACAAAGAACAGTGGTGGTGGAGTAGCAAGTTGCGTGTGGGATGAAGCATATGGTTTCAGGTTTGAAACTTGGGGCTCCATCTTGGAACAAGGGAATCTTACCATGGCAAATCCCATCAAAAAGGGCAATTTAATTTTTCCATTTTGGTGACACCCCCTGATTTTTTTGTAATAACATTTGACGCCACAATGCATTGGCCGACTAAACCTTATTTAGTCGGCAATTACATTTGCCCATTCCTTGACTAAATTGTCGACCAAATTATTTAGTCGGAAAAACCATTTCGCGACTAAAAAGGTCACGTTAGGCGACTAAACCTTTAGTCAGTAATTGTGTTTTTTCTTGTAGTGTTTGCAAAAATTAGTGTGAAGGATATGGGTCGGGTTTTACAAATTAGTACTATTATGGTGTGGAATCCTCAATGAAGCTTCGTATAACTTAAGGGTGTACATGGTTCGGATTGGTCCGGTTCTCTAGAAAATCAATAATCAGACCATTTCAAACGGTTCTAGAAAATTAGGAACCAGAACCTAACCAATATATGCATGGAACCTAATCAGAACCAAACCGCAAGACCGGTTCAGTTTTAGTTCAGTTCCGGTTCTATCCAATAAGCATCCAAACACTTATTCATAAAATATGAACTCATAAAATTAAAGAAATAGGAAGATAATCTGCTAGAATAGGAAAAGAAGGAAGAAAATAAAAGCTTTCCTAATAAATGAAATTTCATCTCCAAATAAATTAAGTTTAACAAGGAAAAGATTAACCTACCAAATTTAAATACATATTTAACTACACACACATATGTATATCTATATTTATCTTAGTTTTAAACGGTTTGGTTCGGTTCTAACCACGATTCATTAATTAAGAATCAGTAACTGAACCAAAATTAACTGTTCTTATTTTTTTGGAACCATAACTTGACCGTAGAACCTCACCAAATAGAACGGTTCGGTCCGGATAGGACCGATTTTACGATTTGGGCGGTTTTCTTGAACACCCCTGGCTAAAACTTATCCGGACCGATTTTACGATTTGGCAGTTTTCTTGAACACCCCTGGCTATAACTTTGATCTATTGGACCGGGGTTAATTATTAATCTAATGTAAATTAATAATAATCCTTTCTTGCCACTTAGCAAAAAGGCTTATTTGGACTTGCATTCCGACCACTCTCGTCCGTCAAAAAAAAAAAAAAGCCTAACGCAAAAAGGCAATTGGCATGCATCAAAGAAGCTGGTCGAACTTCTATACTAACGGGCTCGGACACTTGAGTTATAAAAACTTGTCTATTAGCTTGGGATGTATTATGTCAATTTGTAATATAAGTAAGAAAAATTTCCCGGTAAATCCGCCTCCGAATCAACAATTCGTAAGAACAAAAGTATATCATCAAGAAAGAAAAAGGTATAACTGACATAATTTTGCTCAAAATGATTAACAGTTATATACTCGTATAGTCCACTGTATCTCTCATCCATGATTATAACAAAAGAGAATAAATTCTTTACACCGCCGGTGTAAACATTTGTTTCATCCAAATTAGTTACATTACGCCACGTCAACATGTTTTATTAATTGGGACCACTGTTTTGACACGCGTCACGATGCAATTGATTTGGAGGAAACAAATGTTTACACCGGCGGTGTAAAAAATTATTTTCATAACAAAATCATGTGTCGTATTATTGGAGTACAAATTAATTAATAACGGAACAGGAAAGGAAACAAATAACGAGAAATCGATTTTAACTAACTCCGACATTGAGTAATGGCATTGCAGCCGCGATGGTAAGGGTTAGCCTGGGCCCCTGTTTGGCAATTGTAGTAGGACGCGCCCCTAACCGAGCACGGCGGGTTATCTCTCTGCAGCGCGCCATAGCTGATGCGATTGTTGGTCGCTAGTATCCGCCTGTTGCTCTCCGAGTCCATCTCGAACTCTCCTCCACCGGCGCCTGCGCCCATGCACTCCCCTATCGAGCCTCTGCAGGCCGCGGCCTGCTTGGCGGGAATCCATCTGCTCCAGTAGTCGTGGTGGTTCTCGGTGGCTTTGACCACGGTTGACGAGACGACTAATAGAGACAGTGCTATTATGAGGAAAGAAGACACGGTCCGCATGAGGCCGCGGAAGGCGGAGGAGGAGTTTTCCATCGTCGTCTCTCCGTAGGTTGCTAGCTTGTGTTTCTTGTTAACAAGGTTGAGCTGAGCAGAGCAGAGCAGGGCCTATTTTAATTAAGCATTTGTCGTGTGAAGAAAATGACATTGATGTTGATGGCATCAACCCTTTTGCCACTCTGTTTTGGGAGAAATTTTTCAATGCCGGGTGGGCACCACGAGTCCCGTGCCTGGCACCAATCTCAGCCGTCCAATGAAAGTTTGGACGAACCAGATTTGTTTGGCTGCCGAGAGGTATTTTTGTCATTTCACACTTAAAAACAGCCGAACAGATCTGGGCCATCCAAAACTTCATTGGACGGCCAAGATTGTGCCGGGCACGGGACACGTGGTGCCCACCAAGCACTGAAAAATTTCTCCTGTTTTGGACATTTTCTTTCTAATTTCAACGTGGAAAAATCAAAAATGTATGAAGAATATTTTTATATTTAAAATCATCCATGACGGTGATATATCAACCAACAATATTATTGACATTTTTATCTTTTAATACTGTAGTAATTATTATATAGTTGGTATGAAGAAGTCTGGGGCAAAATAAAATATAAGCAAATGGGCAAATTAAAGAGAAATTAAGACGTTATCTATGGAGTAGTAGTTAATTAATATAAGCTGATTATATTTGAATGGAGAACATGCATATGTCGTTTGTCGATAAGTTTCAATGCATACGAAAACATCCTCGAATTATGTCAGTCGGAATTCAAAATAAAAAAGGTGCACATAAAATTCAAACTTTATGGCCATTGGAGGGTTATTGCGAGGTCGTTAGCTTTAGAAATATGCCAAAATTAGTCGAATTACACGCAAGGTGGTCCAGAAATATCTTGAATTAGTTGAATGAATAGGCGATATGACTGGGGTACGTAGTTTGTAGTAATTTAAGTGGACGATGAAGGGTATGTTGGCAAAAGACGAGGCCAAATACAAGGATCGATTTGCTCAACAACTTTCAACAGTTAGCTAGGTTGTCCTAATAGTCGACCAAATTAGGCTCCATTCCGGAAGGAAAATAAGTACTTTTTTTTAAAGAAGGCAATTTCAAGATCAAAATTCATGTGTTTACGCAAATAATTTTCTTATCAATATGGATCTTATTTGATAGATCTCATTGAAATCTTTAATAAGGAACAAAAAAAATTGAAAAATTAATTTTCATTTACATTATTTTTGAGTTTGAAAATATGAAATAAATACTTATTTTTTAAGAAGGTGTTCTAGAACAAGGCCTTAATAATGTAAATTATGTACTACTAGTATGAATTAATTAAGTAGCAGGAGAATCTAGTCCAGAACCTAACCCACCAAAGACAGCCAAAAAAAGCCATGAAACTTCTTATAATCCTCGGCGCTTTATTAATTGATACAACGAAAATCTTAATTATATTGGCAAAAAAAACTTATTATTTGAACAATTATTTAGTAGTTCAAATGCAGCTAGCCTCATTGGTGTTGAGAAGTTATAGATACGTGCATGACTATAGATATTAATATATATACATATAGAGGAATTTTCAAGTGAGGGATCCCTCATTTTTTTAAAATGAGGGACTTTCATTTCCCGATCAAATTTTGAAAATCCGAGCCGCTCAATGTGTGCAGAACGTGATTTTAAGGGTACCCGCGAGAAATCAGCAAAAAAAATGATCGGGAAGGGCTTCATCCGAGCAGTTTTTTTTGAACCGTTCAATGAAAACTGCTCGGATGAAGTCCTTC
>BPLS01015271.1:0-12291 GCA_019656275.1 Rhododendron kiyosumense | reverse complement strand
TAAAGAGTCCCCTTCCTATGAGGACCACCTCATTTTAATAAAATGTGAACCTCCCTTTTCCGATCGAATTTCAATGATCCGAGCCACTCAATACGTTCAGAACGGGATTTTAAGAGTACCCGCTAGAAATCAGCAAAAAAAAAAGACCGGAAAGGGCTTCATCCAAGCAGTTTTTGTTTATTTTTTATATAACGGTTTAAATAAAAACTACTCAAATCAAGCCATTCTCAGTCATTTTTTTTGCCGATTTCTCCCGAGTACTCTTAAAATCACGTTCTGAACACATTGAGCGGTTTGGATCATTGAAATCCGATCGGGAAAGACAAGAAATGGGGAAATCCGCATATAAGGTCATCATCTGAAGATTTCTTTAGATCTAAAATATGTGTTTTTGAAATTATGTAAAACATTATAAATTGTGAAATATAGACAATTTTTAAAAGACACGTATGTCGAAATTTGACAAACAAATTGGGACGGAGGGAGTACTTAATAAGCCAAATGAGCATCACAAAAATTGAATTGGGTCTTTAGGCCTGCCCTCTCTAATGCCATTCGGCTTTAATTTGAGGGCATGATTCCGTAACAAAACAGATATAAGGGGGTCACTGTTTCAATAGTATTTTGAAAGCAGCTACTTTGTACATATTGTCAAATGTTAGGTTTGTCTTCAATCCTCCCCCGCCCATACCTCAAATGATTGAGAACTACATGAATTCTGTTGTTATGGATCATACAATCATAAAAACACTATATAACAAAGGTTACATTTCGATTTTGATTTTTGATGTAAATCAAGTTAACAACATAGTGTAACCTAATTTTGTTTTTCTAACTTGTGTGTCGTTCTATTTTTGATGACTTAATAATGAGTGCGCAACCAAGCTTGACCCAAACATCCCTGCCAGCACTGATGTCACAGTTCAAAGTTTAAGGGTGGAAAAAAATCAGCTATGTACGGAGTATGTCCATTGAGAAGTTCAAATCGGCTTATTGTACCGCGTCCAAGGAGCCGTGTATTTTACGGGTCAAGTACCAGGGAGAAAACAAGTGCACACGCAATTGAGAAACGTCGGGCCACGCAAGGAACCGTGGATTTTATTTTCCGGGTTTGCGGGTGTACAAAAAAGAAGATCCGGTTCCATCGTCGCCTGAGAGATTCGAACTCTCGCGGGAAGATCCCATGTACTTAGCAGGCACACGCCTTAACCACTCGGCCAAAGCGACATTAGTGGGCTCTCGTTGTTTGTAGATTTAATTTATATCTATGCTAATTTGTTTGTAACTAGCATAACGCTGTGTTCGGTTGCCATTTATCTTTAGTTTTAATTTTATTTTTCAATCATTACCCTACATTTTTCTCCAATTATTATCCTATATTTTTTATTATTAATTTCAGTTCTCTCTCTTTCTCTCTAGAATCATTATCTCTCTTTAATCATTGCTTTATTTCTCTTCCTACGCACTACCAAAATTAAACTAAATTAAATTACCGACCAAACAAAGCGGTCTTCCTTTTGTATCGCTTCCTTTTCTAGTTTGCCTTTGTTTGGAACTATGAACTCAATAAATGAAGAATGGGAAAACAAGATCATGTGGGTGTTTGGAAAAAATTATTTTGACAGATTTTTAGATTCTAATTTCTAAAAATTAGTTTAGAATGTTTTTCAAAAAGTATACATGACTAGTTTTCAGAATCTTCAATTTTTGAGGACCTGAAAAAGAGAAGAAATTCTCAAATTTTCAAAGTTGGGTTTGTGTTACTTTTGGGATTTTGTAACACAAATTCTCAAAAAATGAATGAAATTTTTATAATCTCATAGCTACAACAAACATGTTTATTATCTTTTACTAAAATTCAAAATCTAAAATCTGCAGCAGAATATGAAGTTAAAATAAAAAATCTGTATCCACGGCTATCTCAAACACAACCCCATATGCCTGTAGCTTAGTGATTATCATTTCTTTCTTGAAGAAGCACGATATATAGCTGGATTATAAAATAACTTTATAAAGTAAGAAATCAATGAAAAGTAGAAGAAAAGTACATCATTAAAATGAGGGGCCATTTATTTGACGGTATTGATAGTGAAATATAAGGTATGGAATCTCTTCGGGTATGTTACATTTTTCTTTCTTTTTCAAAATTGAAATGAGTAACTTGAAATCTTTAAAATAGTAGCCTACTTGCTCTTTTCTCTAAAAAAATACTTTCTAGAAGGAAATTTTCTTATTTCTCACTCCCCCTGTTTCTTGCTTTGGTTTGCCTTTGTTGTACAGTAGGTGTTTAACAAAAGTGAAATTAAAGTGAATTTTTTTTAGAGGTAATAAATGGGCGAGTTAGGGTGGGTTTGGACTGGTTGGAACCGATTATGGGTCAAATACGGATCAATCGAATACGGGTCAGTAATAGGTTATTTGGAACGGATCGGGTAAAATATGGGTCGAGTCAAACTCAAACCTGCCGGTTGGGTTTAACTATTTATAAATGGGACGGGTTAGGTACGAGTAATACTTATAGAACTAAATGGGTGGCAAATGGGTCAATGACATAGTATATAAATAATATTCGAAGTCCCAAACTCATCCATTTGACACATGTATATAAATAATATTCAATGAACATTTTTGTACATATTTTATGGCCTCTTAATATAAAATTTTAGCTTCGCCACTAAAGGGGTATTTTTACTAACAAAAAAAACACTAAAACTTAACGTATTTTACCATCTTGTTTCCACTAACAAATTTTTTTTAGCATTTTACCATTTCGTTTCCACTAACAAAGGCCAGCAATTATCGTTTCATGCAAAATTAATGTCCGCAGATATCATTTTGGAATCGAGATCCCCATGTAAGAATTCCTTGTGTGATTCTTCATGTGACACAAAATATGATCCACCACGATTTCATTGGATAATTTGAGCTGTTCATTTTATAAACCTCAATGTGTTTGACGTCCATTTGAAGATTAGATCACACATCAATATATGTTTCAACAAATTATATTTGTCACAAGAGAACTAGACGATTAAACTCTGACCTTTCATTTTCTCTTTGAGCAACTTAACTTTTTCAACATGAACGATAAAGATATCGAGCCCTATATATGTGCTCTGATGATTTGGGGGATTTAAGGTGGGATTGGATATGTAATGAAATGGGGTCCGAAGTCATAATCATTTTGTGCACAATACTTGACAAAGGCTATATCTATGTGTTTACACCCGTTTTTGGCACCCCAGTCCTAAGCAAGCATTGGGAGGCCGTTTAATTATCTTTTAATTAAATTGGGCCAAGAAATACAAAAGGATTGGGTTTAAATTAATGGGCCAAACCTATGTTGCATGGGCCCAATTAATTTTTATTAGATTCGGGCTCAAGTTTAAAAAGTCGTGGGCCTATTTACATAAAAAATCAGTCGGCCCATGACTTATTTAAATTTAAGAAGTATTTTTATGGGTTAAGAATGTTAAAGGGCCATTTAAATTAATTAAATGGCCCATTACCCAAGTGGCCCATGAAAAGTGGAGAGGAGGAGAGATATTGTTGCCTGGTGAAAGCCATTTGACTCAGTCAAATGGCTGGAGGTTTTCGTTACCACAAAAGGAGGAGAGAAAATAGGCCCATCATCTTATATGGCCTTTTTTCACCTTTTAACGGCTCATGGTGGAGGAAAATACATGGGAAATTGTTATTAACTTCCAATAATTACCCATGATCCCACTAAATATGTTAGTGGGTAGTTTTTTCGGACACATGGCAACATCTAAGGCTTACTCAAGACACATGTCGACTGATGGTGAAGGCAGAAATTCGGCTCAGATCTGGACCAGTGCATTTTTTACCCATGATCTCTTGTAACTTCCACTAACTACCCATTACCCCATGATCTAAATTAGTTGGGAGTTATAAAGGACCACTAACTACCCATTACCCCATGATCTAAATTAGTTGGGAGTTATAAAGGACACATGGCGCAATGAGAAGAGGACAGCAAGCCCTTTACATGCAGGAAATCAAAGACCCTTGGCCTATAAATACTAGAAGACAAGAAGGAAAAAGGGTCCCCACACCAATCAAGCTCAACGCTTAAAATCAAAGCCTTCCCAGCGAAGCAACCAAAGTCTTCCCAGCGAAGCAATTATCTCATTTCTCACCTTTACTCAAATTACTTCTTCAAGTAGTTCGAGTTTCATCTCTCTTGTACCTCAATTTTATTACTACGACGTAATAAAATTATTCATATCTCTCTCATATCTCCGACCTTATTATTACGACATAATAAAGTCTTTCTACGTTGCTACTTCTTTTCCTACACGGTTAGGAAATTACTAAGTCCTCGCTCGTAGAGGCAAAACCACGAACCATCACTGCAATCTAGCCCTTAGGTTTGCAGCACTATCGCTCCTCACAGATTCGAAGTCAGAAAAGGGACGCTCAGCCCTTACGTTAGACGCGACAAGTCTTGGCACGCCCGCTCAGTCCTTGAGCCACTTTCGAGCCGAACACTATGTCAATAGGAACATTGATCATGAATATGAATTTTTCTCCATCCATTCAAATGTATGCAGAGCAATATATACCGGCCAAGAGACTCCATATCTCACTCATATCACGAGGATTCTACGTGCCATCCTTTCATCAATGGGCAAACAAACGAGCTCTGTAAAATGAATTGTTCAAATTGTCATGTAAAATAATTATGGATGCATCAAACTAGAGATCATCAAAGGAGAAGATAATATAAACAATAGGAAGCAGCAACAAAATTTGGCCATAGGATAATATAATATTCGAAGTTCTATACCTTATTAAACCCCTCATTGTTATTGGCCTTTGAAATACAAAAAAACAACATAGAAATAACCCAAAAATTACAACAACGATGAGAATACACAAACAAAACAGGGAAGTAGCACCAAAAAATGAGGCACACCTCTCTCCTCATTCTCTCTTCTCTCTCTATCTCTCTCTCCTTTCCCTTCTCTTTCTGTCTCTCTCTCTCTACATATCTCTCTCCCTCTCTCTCTTCTTCTCTGTCATTCTGTCAACCCCACCACTGGTGCACAGCAACACCTTCATCCCTCAACCTCCCATACAAAGCCAAGCATTCCCAATATGCCCTTCTACTTTTCTTGCTCTTCCCACTCAGCCCCTTGTACTTGCACTCCAAGAATAGCTCGTCCACTAGCCCTAACACTCTGCTCTTCACCATCTCCTCCACCACCTCCGCCTCCGCCTTCATCACGACGTACTCCTCTTCCCTCACGTTCTTCCTCAACCAATCTGACATCCCGATCTGCGGCTGCACCTCCTTGCCGGAGAATTCTTCCATCACCGTCTCAATGTTGTATAGCTCGAAATCCTTGTTCCTCCTCGGATAATGCTTTTCGAACCACCCGACGGCTGTGCCGTCCTTCTCTGGCAACCCGACGTCGATGAAGACTCGGCGCGGGTAGCTTTCGAGGGAATCACCCAGTAAATCCGGCAAGTATCTGTTGGGGGATTTATAAAATAATAATTGATCAAAGTCACGAACTTTGCACAAATAAATAGGAGTAATTGTTTTTGCTTGTAAGCTGACCCGACATCCATCCTAAATTATTATATAAAAAAATTGCGAACTATCCGTGACTTTCACGGATCAAAAAAAATAAGTTTTAGACTACATGCTTGCCACAGCTTTTACTTGTAATTTTTTTAATTAAAAATAAATTCTAAAAGTAGCTAAAACCATAATCCATGGCACATACAAGGGGATGTTGGGATCTCCTAGACCCTATAAAACTCCAAACGTTTCTAATAATTATACTAATTTCACGTTAATTTGAAAAAGTTTTATGAGATTAGTCCTTGAAAATTCTTTTGAGAGAAAAACTCCAAAATTTATGTGTACGAGTGTAAAAGCTCTTTTAAATTTAAAGTTATATCAATTATTTTTTAATCAGCACAAATAACATGTACTATCACACGTCAACAAATTTGTATAAACATAATCTCGTCTCCTTCCCATATGTTCAATTTACTACGCATATAAGTATAATGTACTGTAGAAGAATTGGTTTTTCATTTTCTTTTGACATACTACAGGTATGTCTTGGGAGTTTGAAACATAGAAATAAGGGTTAATCTTAGAAATGGCCCCTCTAGTTTATGTGCAATCTCAATTTCGTCCCTTTAGTATTAATTATGTCATTTTAATTCTATAGTTTATATTTTGTCTCAATTTGGTCCTTCTCATTGATGGTGTTATTAGAACTAACGGAACTTAGGGGCAAAAATGGCACCTGCCTCCCAAAGGGATGGAATTGAGACAAAATACAAACTAGAGAAACTATTTTAGAAATTTTAAATTTTATTTTCGATTTTGCAAAGGCAAACTCATACATAATATCTTTCTTACCTTAATTGTTTTTCTTTGATTGAATAATCAAAATATATTGAAGAAATTAAAATTATTATTTAGAATATATTATAGATAATATTATAAAATTTGAAAAGTATCCCTTAGTTAAATAACTTGCATCAAATGTTTTCTTTCAATGGATTTATCTTGATTTTAAAAAAAAGAACATATATAATGGGAAAGTAAAAATCAAGATAAATTTATTGGAAAAAAAAACCAGTGCAAAGTTATTTAAGTAAGGGATACTTTTTAAATTTAATAATATTATCTGTAATATATTCCAAAATAAAAATTTTAATTTCTTCAATATATTTTGTTTATTATTCGATCAAAAATTATAACTAAGGTGGGAAAGATTTTAGGTGTGAGTTTGTCCTTGCAAAATCAAAAATAAAAAATAAAATTATTGAATACTCCCTCTTGTTTGCATTTTGTCACATTTTTGGGAAATACCAATTTTGCCCACAAGTTCCGTTAGTTTCAATAGTACCGTCAGTGGAAGGGACCAAATTAAGACAAAATACAAATTATAGGATTACAAATGGTACAATTAATACTAGAGGGATAAAATTAAGATGGAAGCAAACTAGAGGGACTTTTTCTAAAATTAACCCTAGAAATAATAAAGGAAATTTCAAATTGTACCGTGTCCGTTTAAGGTACGTCTTGGATTTTCCCGACGCCGCACGCGGCGGTTCGAGGAGTACGTCCTCGAGCTTCTTCAAAGCGGCCTTCTTCGCCTCCGTCGTGACCCCACACAGCTTCCTTTTCGCCTGCGACTTCAAACCAGCTCCACTGGTTTTCCGCATTCCAATGATAGTCGTATCGAACCGACGGACGTAGACGATTTGGAAATTATCAGGCTTCTCGAACGCCATTGCAGGGTCCTCGCTGAGCTGGACCGCCGCCACGCCGCCGACCTTGAGCGTCCTGCCGATGAACTCCGCGGCGACCGCGGCGTGGAAACCCTGCGTGAATGCAAAATCAAACGTCTCGTCTGTGACGGCGCCCTGTTTTTCCAAATCCGAGAACGAGACGAAGTCCATCTCGTTCCCGCTGTTTTCGAGCCGGATCATGTCAGAATTGTAAAGCCCTTCGTCATTCTTGTTGCCGAGGAACAGGGCTCGGTAGCCCATCTTCAGTATCCCTTCGTTTTTCAAATCGCGGAAGAGCAAAGGCAGCAGATCGAAATTTATCGAATCGAACGCAATTTCTGCCTCGGAATCGGTGGCTTTATAGAAATCCGAAGAAACTCCCCCGATTATCGAGCTGATCTGGGGGAGTGAGGCGATAACCAATGCCAAAACCAGTGTCCGTGCCACAAGCTTCAAGATCCACGAATTGGGTAGCCTGATTACCAGGAAATGCGCATAGGCGCTCAATCCGACGCCTTCTTTGCAAAGATTCTTGACTTTGTACTGTTGTTTGAATCGAAACCCATGAATCAAATCCATGGCTATGAACTTCATGTCTTGGTTTTTGAGGAAAATTAAGCAGAATCGAAAACGCAGCGAAATTACCGAAATTATCAGAGAGTGAATGAAAGAGATTATCGAAGAAGAAGAAGAATAAGAGATTAGCTAAGAGGGAGGAGGGAGGTGGTGATCGCGGGTTGGTTATTATTTAGCGGGTGCAAAATCTGGCGGCGGTGTGGTTTCCACCCACGAGGGCAACACGGTTACTTTGCAAATTGGACCACAAGAACAACAACTGCTTCATCCGCTGAACCTCCATCTCTCTCCACTTTTAAAAACAACTCTCTCTCCTCAGTTTCTTCCTTCCTGATGATACATTATGATCACCCAGATCGATGTACTGTGTTTGGCATTGACAGTTCTCGTTGATTTCTCTCCCTAATTTAGCGAGACATCGGAAACGGATCCATCAACGTCGTCAACATCGACCGGAGAAGGAAGGATTGGAGAGAGGCTGTTAGGCTCTGTTTTTCGGAAGTTGTATTTTTTTTTTTCTGGGTTTATGTTTTTTCTCTTCGGGTCTGCGTTTTGATGTGGGGAAGTGAAATTATATTGGGGGAGGGTTGTGGATGGGAATGAAGGAGAGAGGATTTTATGGAGGAGAGAGAATTTGAAGAGAGATGGTTGGAGAAGGGGAGAGAGATGGACATGGGTGGTTCTGCGGGAACTTCTCTCAGCGTTTACTTCGTGCATTTTGCGTGTGTTTTGATTGGATTGTGCATGGCACTGTTACGAGTCCAAAAATGTGATTTAAATTGTCCACTTTTATAGCTCTAATGTAAAAAATTAAGTCAATGGGATATTAGCAACCTAATGAGTAACGAATGAATCACAATTTTAAGATTGATTTTTTGGACATTGATAAGGGCTCTATACAAATTAAATCATTCTACCAGAAGCATATCCAACACATGATAAGATGATCTTAATTGTTCTTCTTGTAGATCTCCCTGAAAACTTCCTCCGTTAAAAAATACTCCCTCCGTCCCAAATTGATTGTCCCGTCCGCAAAACGGAGCGTTAAAAATAATGCAATTTTTTCAAGAAAAAATTCAAATTTTTTTCACAAATTAAAAATTCGCATTGATATCTAGTAAGTTGTTAAAAAACTTTTGATTTTTTCTTGCAAAAATTGTATTATTTTTAACACTCCGTTTTGCGGACCGGACAATCAATTTGGGACGGAGGGAGTATATATCATCGAATATCGATAGGTATTAAAAAAAGTCGATTTTTTTTTTTAATAAAAGAACTTTTTCGTTAGATACTTACCGATTGTCAGTTTAGAATCTTTTCTATGTGCATGAATGATTGGCCATTTATAGCTATCTAGAGAAGGACTTATTTCAGACTTAAGATTTGTCGTGGTGCCTATCACGTCCAATTGAGGTAACGATCTCTCCATTGTTACTCCTAAAACCTCTCAGTGTACTGTGATTCTGCTCTTATATGTTGATGAGAAAAACCCAACTTGCTCTTCTAGCTAATTCATTGGTAGAATGCGTGATCAACTATTTGGCGCCTTCGCGGTTCGGTTTGCTATGCAATACTTGGAAGCTTTGCGTAACTTTCTTGGAATTGAGGCCAAACAGACTTCACTTCCCTTGAGCTTAACCCAAACAAAAGTATACTCTTTTTGTACTCTAAAAAAATGAAGATACTTGATTGCAAACCTTGCTTTGCTCTAGTTTTTAGTAGAAGGAAGTTGTCTGTTCACAAAGGTTACATTTTGGATCAGCATCAACAACTTGTTGATGTGTTGCAATAACAACTCGTTTCACCCGAACTACAATTACATATGTAGTTCGATCAATAGGGGTGGCAGATTGTGTAATGCCTGCGTCCCATTCATTTTCAAACTGCTAAGCGCATTCTATGGTATCTGAGATGCATTTTTCTATTTCAAAATTTTAAAATCCGGTATATGAGAAATAAATTTTCCTTTGGGACTTGCATTTTGTTTTCATGACTTCTTCTTATCTCACTGGTTATGTTGGCTCCAATTGGAAACTCCAGTTGGACTGGTTGTGTCCAGGTACACAACGATCAACAATGGAGAGTTGTGTTCTTCTAGGTAAAAATCTTATTTATTGGGTTGTTAAATGTAAGCTTTTATGTATGAGTCCAATATTGAAGTCGAGAATAAAGCACTTTCTACTGCGACATTGGAACTAATGTGGATTTTCTATCTTCTTAGTCATATTAGCATCCCATGCATTGTCCTCGGCGGCTCGAATATATTTCAACAATAGGGCACAACTCAGCTTGCTACAAATCCAATCACTCGTTCAAGGACAAAACACATTGAGGTTTGCAAAGGACATTTGTCCTTCTAATTCGTACGGTCTTCAATTCAACTTGTTGATATCTTCGAGAATATTACGTTTCTCTTCCTCAACTTTTCATCGTTCTGGTCCAAGCTTATGTGAGCTTCTCCCCCATCAGCTTGAGAGGTCAAATTAAAGGATTTTTACACAATCAATTTTCTTGATTCATGTTTTTTTTATTTCTTCTATTTTTTTGCCAACCGATAATAGATGATATTATAACTTCAACCAAATAGTACAAAGATGAAAACTCGTCCTTAGACAAAAGATCAAGTAACCACGACGGCAAAAATTCCTCCCACAGACTATACCCCAAACAAACTAAACATTTTCTTGCAGAAAGAAGAAACAACCCAAAGCAAATGGGAGAAACCCAGTTGGGAGAAAAACTTACGACAAGAAACCGGAGAGAAAATCTTCTCAAAAGGGAGAAGAATAAGTGAAAATATCGCAAACCAACAAGAAAATGAAAAAAATCTCGCCATCATCATCCTCCAACATAGATATTCAACTCCAGTGACCCAATTATATATGCACAAAAGCTCCGCACATCTGAACCGCACCAATAGAGACGAGTCACCGGCAAATGGCGAATATGATGGAGGAGGTCCGGCTGTAGAGGAACAGGGGAGGCCAGGCGTCGGGAGGCATGAGGGGAGGATAAGGGTGGAGAGTGATAAAAGGAAAGGAGAAGAGATTCCGATCGGGGGCCAAAACCAAACCAAACCAAACCAAACCGAGCCTTAAGTCCCAATCACTTGGGGTCGGCAACATGAATTTGTTTCCTCCATTGAGCTCTATTAAGGGCCACTTATTCACACAAACCCATTATACTCATATCTTTGCGCACTATAACATCTAATGTCAATTTAGATCTATCCCTCCCCTTGACATTGCTACCTAGAGCTATCATATCCGCTCTTTTAACTAATATATCTTCTGGTCTACGGTAGACATGCCTAAACCACCTTAGCCTACTTTCCCTTAACTTCTCCTCTATGGGTGCTACACCTACCATCTCATGAACTATTTCATTTCTAATCTTGTCTCGTCTAGTCTTACTACACATCCACCTCAACATTCTCATTTCCGCTACACTCATCTTACTCACATGTTATTTCTTAATAAGCCAATATTCTGTCCCAAGTATCGCTGGTCTTATGGCAGTTTCATAAAAATTTTCTTTCAATTTTGTGGGTACCCTCTTGTCACATAGCACACCAGTAGCGCTTCTCCACTTGAGCCACTCCACTTGGATCCTATGAGTCACATCATCAGCAATCTCTTCATCTCTACTAATAATTGAGCCTAAATACTTGAAATGATCACTCTTTGGTATCTCCTGGTCTTGGATCATCACTCTTTCGTCATGCGCACTATTGGTATCACTAAACTTGCACACCATATACTCAATTTTACTTCTACTTATTCGAAAACCCTTTGACTCTAATACTTCCCTCTAAATTTCTAGTTTCGTTTTAACACTTCTAGCGGTTTCATCTACGAGAACAATGTCATCTACAAACATCATACACCATGGAATATTCTCTTGCAATTGTATAGTCAATTTATCCATAACTAAGGCAAAGAGGTACGGGTTCAGGGCTAACCCTGATGCAATCCTACGGTGATTGAAAATTTACTTGTTTCCCCTACTAGTGATCTAATGGTAGTGACAGCACATTCATACATGTCTCTAATCACCTCGATATACCCTTTGGTTACTCATTTTCTCTCCAAAACCCACTATATGATGTCTCTAGGCACCCTATCATAAGCATTTTCTAAGTCTATGAAAACCATATGGAGATCCTTCTTCTTTACTCTGTGTTTTTCTATCAATCTCTTTAATAGGTAGATAGCTTCCATGGTTGATCTTCCGATTGGAGGCCGACGAAGAAAAAAAAAAACTCTATAGGGGAGATCGCCACACCCCCGCCCCCCCCCCCCCCCCACAAAATCATTTTAGGGTGGAAACCCTAGGGGGGGGGAAGGGAAGCGAGAAACAAAGAGGTGCGACGGCTAGGGGGAGGGGGAGAGAGAGAGAGAGAGAGAGAGAGAGAGAGAGAGAGAGAGAGAG
>BPLS01015267.1:0-10774 GCA_019656275.1 Rhododendron kiyosumense | reverse complement strand
AATCTATTGTTCTTGTATTGTGAAGTCATGCACTTGTGCTTAATATTCTTTGTACAAACTACTCCATTGACAAGTGTGCTGCATAGATGACGCAAGATAAAATATGTCAAGATCTGGCATATAAACTTACAAAAACAAATGCAACAAAATAACTGGAACAAAAAATTCCTCAAAAACAATTACCTAAACAAAAGAAAAAAGATCAAAAATCTTACCTCTCACTGGGATTTCCTGATGCTATACACTTGACCTTAACATAATCACCGGGATCCACACTGCCACCTCTGCTAGTGGCTGGTCTGACAAATTTGCAGCTTGCCATGCTATTGCGGGAACAATATCAAGCCAGTCCTCTCTGCTGTTTTCTTTTCCCACCTCGACACCCTCCCCTTGTAACAGCTGTGACACAAGAGCCCTAAAATGCCCCTGTACCACACCTCCCAGAGGTTCCTTGTGTCCCTCGTTCTGTTTCTCCTTAGCCGGGAACGCGCTAGCAAGACTACTACTGGATGAGAACACCACACACCTGAATCCCCAATCTCATCTTCATCATCTTCGTAGGTAAAAAAGTTGTTTTCCGCATCATCATCTTCATCCTCAGGTGTGGCGGGAACCATATAAGACCATTGCTTTCGAAATCCAATGGTTTCTGCAACTTTTCACATTGGTCCCGAAATATAGACAAATCATCACCACAATCATCAGTATTTTCTGGATCCCCATACCCTCTCTCAGGCCTTGTTAAAACAGCCATTGTATCTTGATTAAACTGACCGTCATTACGAGACCTAGGGGTTCCCCCTTGCCCCTTCCGTAGAGAATGCCCAACTCTATTGGAACTAATATGAATCCTAGAGGAGCTGTCAGAAGGACTGGATCCAAATGACTTAAAACTGTAAAATTCGTGTCTAGCACTAATGCTACTTGAATCTACATCCGAAATGTCATTACAGAGCTTGATGTGCTGAAAAAGGTTGTTGCGGAATTCTCAGCTTCTTCTTCATAATTCCTGCATCCATAATCACATTACTCACTAAGGATACCCCCAAAGAGAAGTAAGTTATACAGGGACTTGGAAAACTAAAAGTTCTAACAAGTTGGAAAGAATTGGTTGGTCAATATGATAGAAGTTTTCTCAATTCCTTGCAAACAGTATTACCACCCATTGAATTACCATACGCCCACAACCCAATCAAGAAACTCAGAAACACAATTCAATTCATCTGTATGCAAAGAAAGTAACAAACTCTCAAGCATACAACCTCTTTAACACTCTTACATCGGTCTGTATATTGGGTAAATTTTTGTACAAGGAATAAAAATATGGGAAAATCAGACGAGTTCCGAACAAAATAAACTATATGCTATATTACGAAGAACTCGAGTACAGTTTCCTGATGCAGGTATTTGTGTGTTGGATTCATCAAATTTCTATTTCAAGGAAATGGGAACACTTCTTATATTTATTTTTCTAGGATAAATAATGTTTACAAAGAGACTTGTAGCATTTCATGCATAATTTAAAAGCTCCATGATACTGATGATAGTTAATGTAAACATTCGGAATAACAAAATATGCTTGTAGGTGAATTTCAACCTAAACACGTCGGACACAGATCACCTGCCCTTAACCAAGCATCCAGTGTCCAACATGGCACTTACATATTCAGAAGAACCTCACGACATAGAACATATGCATACCTGTTTGGAGAGTGGTAGACAGATACCGGAGATGGATGACCATCAAATGAAGTAACACTACTTCTCATAGCATCAGGGTTAACACTGGAGATTGAGGTTGGGGACTTTGCTAGGAAGACTTCGCAGGATGGAACTTATCACTATACTTTATGCCCCTTTCATTACTAATACGAATCTCAGACCCGTAGCCCCACAGACAATTGTCCATCTTTATAGGAAAATCTCACCAAAGCACCAAAGCACTACAGATGAACAAAATTACGAAAGTGCATATTATTAGCCCTTTCTGCAAGATCATCCTCCTCAGCATCGGCTTCCGCTTGTGTCATCACCCCATAGAACATGCGAATATCATTGCTTCTTGGATACATTGCATTGCCAGTCCAACCAAATTGATTTTTTAAAACTCTAACTAATCTTAAATGGCGTCTAGTGACTACTGGAATTATTGTAGCCTTCACCAGAGGGGCTGCAGCAGTCCTGTGTGCTTCTGATGGTTGTGCTATTGCATTCATTGCATTTGTAAAGGGCACTAACGCATCTTCGAATTCCTGGAGTCGATTGTGTGCACGTTGGATGGTCTCCTCATGCTCGCCAGCTTGAATCCATAAATCAACGTGATTGGCAGCAAGTTCAGTGATTTCATCAAATTCCAAACCATTGATGACAATATAAGCTCGCCAGCTTGAATCCATAAATCAACGTGATTGGCAGCAAGTTCAGTGATTTCATCAAATTCCAAACCATTGATGACATTTATATTGTTTGGTTCGGGGTAGAATGCAACCCCATTCCAACCAAAAGTATGCCCCCAATTTTCTATAAACTGAACGTCACGTTCAGTGACAATTGGTATCCTATTCTCCTCCGCGAACAGGAGAGCACCATGACCAAAAAAACGTTTCCTCGCTAAATTTAATGCATTTTGAGCAAGTCTCAAATTTTCAGCGGCCGCCTCGAAAGCAATTAACTGGTCGTGTACCCTCCCCTCTACAATGAATGCAAGATTGGGAACATCGGCTGGGAGGGGATTAGCCATTGTTAGAAGCGGGTGCGGATGGCGCGATTTGAGCTGTGTTTGAGGCGATTAGGACGACATACGTTTGAGGGGTTGAGTTTGTCGATGACTAGGACATCGTGGGCTGGTTGCTGCAGTCTGCACAATAGCGGATGGGATGGGAGTTACTTTGAGGGGTTGTGGAGGAGATTAGAGAGGCGATTGGGGAGGGTTCTGAATGTCAAGGGAGAGGGAAAGAAAGAGATACTGTATCTCGAAGTTGAAGTGTCGACCAACTTAGTTACAGGAATCAAAAGACTTGACTGGGAAGAGAAAGCGCAGACCTATTGATAGAAGCTAGAAGCAGAGAGTCAATTGCATGTGTTAAGCATATAGCTAGCGTCGGAGAAGCGTACAACTTACTTGTTCTCTTTTTCCGGCTCGACAACATTGAAGCGGTCAAGGGGAGGCCAATTCCTCACGCCGTACTGCTTTTCCGAACAGAGAGGGGTTTTTGGGAGGTCTAACAGGGCAGCAATGGTGGCGGTGGAGGAGGCTTGACGGCGGCAGCAGCAAGGTAGCGAAGGCTTTGGGGGTTTGCAGCGGAGAGCTCGCTTGAGGTTTGAGGGGTTGGTGGACGAGCACGGTGGTGGAGATTGAGTGAAGGCTTTGGGAGTTTGTGGCGGTGGTGGCGATTCGGGGGTAGACAAAGGGTATCAAATGTGGCGAAGAAAGATCCGGCAAGGTTTGTTCTCCGACGATAGGGGCAGACAAAGGGTTTTCGGGATTTCGGCGTGACCTTGGCACAGGGGCAGACAAAGGGTTTCCGACAGCGGGGTTTGGCTAGGTTTGGTTTGTAGGCTGTGGGGTATTGGGCCGGGCCGAATGTTTGGGCTTCTTACAAGCCGCCCCAAATTTGTCCACGCCAGCCCGCATACGGACACCCCGTGTCAACTTCATCCCGGATAAGGACTGCTTTCACGAAAATACCCCGCCAACGCCTTTCTGAGCGCTTTTTGGGTTTAAGATTTAGAAAAAATTATCCTATGTGGATGAAATATCCCATTGTAGCGTTCCAACCCATATCACTGGTTAGTATTGCGGGACTCATTTCCTTTTGTTAGTGGTTTGAGAAATAAATGGACATTTGGCATTTGATGAGTGATGAAGCGTTGTTCGGAAACTACCAAATAATATTTGTAATCATAACTTTTTCTATCTTTCTCTAGAATTGTCACATGTTTACGTACACATACTTATTCATACGTATACATACATAATTATATATAAATCTCATATATTGTTAAACTTTAAACAATTATAATTTTTTTTGTACATATCGAAAATTCATAAAAAAATACTTTTGAAACCTACTCGATGAGATCTTTCAAACAAGATCCATTTTGAATATGAAATTATGTATACGTAAAAAAAAGTTATTTTACATTGCTTAGTTAAAAATTCACAACAATTCACAACCTCTAAAATAATAGAATTCACATCCCTCAAAAGAATTCACACATCACAAATCACTTCTTTAAATGCACAATTCACACCCCAAGGTGAAAGAATTCAAGTCCTTCAAATGCAAAATTCACACCCCTATTGAACACAATTCACACCCTCAATAGGGATGTGAATTCTTTGTTTTATTGGGTGAATTTTATTTTTAAGAGGTGTGAATTCTGTCAAATATGGCATGTGAATTTTGTCAAATAAGGCATGTGAATTCTGTCATATAGGGGTGAATTCTATTTTTTGGGGGTGTGAATTTTATCATGTAGGGCATATGAATTCAGTTCTTAGGAGGTGTGAATTCTTTCAAATCTGAGAGCATGTGAATTCTATCATATAGAAACTTTAAAAATTTTGAAAAGAACTAAAAAACTAAAAATAGATGGATGAACCCTAGGGGGTGAACCGAATGTTATGCATAGCTGCTTATCGTTGAGGGCTTAAGGGTTTAGGGTTCGCGAAATGCCAACTCTAAACCCTAAACCCTAACTCTAAGAATATTGAAAAAAAACTAAAAATAGATGGATGAACGCTAAGTGTGAATTGTTAAATTGTGAGTGTGAATTCTGTTTTTTTCAAAGTTTTGAATTCTTTAAATTTGTTGAATTTTGAGTGTGAAAATGCAAAATTCACACATTCTCTACATAACTCACTCCCTATAATACAGAATTCACACTCCAAAATGAAAAAATTCACACCCTTCAAATGCAGAATTCACACCTTCCAAAATAAAGTAATGCACATCCATTAAAATGCAGAATTCACACATCTCAAATGAAGAATTCGCACTCTCAAAAATTAATTTTTATCTGCACATAATTTTACATTCAATATGGATTTTGTTTGATAGATCTCATTGAGTAGGTTCCAAAAATATATTAAGAGATATTCAATTTTAAAGTTTGAATTGCAAAAAGTAACTAAATATGTGTCACGTCAGCATCAGTCAACATCATCCACATGTTTTATATGCTATGCGTATAAAGTGAGAGTTGAATAGGAAAAGCGCCTTAGAAAAAATTTCTGGCATGGGATGCCAAGACATGGTAGTCCAAGCGCGAGAAAGGATGGAAAAAATGGGATCGGCCCATCATTTCCCCATTAGGTGTTTGGTTGGCTTCTTCCCAACTTTATGTTGTTGAAAAATTGAGGGGTTGAGGGGTAGGTTTAGTGATGCATGTTGCAACACTAGGAGAGTATAATACTTGTAACAACCTTAATTTTTGGTAAATGAAATTTTCATTAAAAATTTTGAGTTTTATTTTTAATTACTTGAATTTACTTTTAAAATTCCTTTTTAACTTTAATAATCCGTCATAATTAGATTTGAAACTTATAAAATTATATCTTTTCGCATCGAACTATCTAGTCATTTTCTAAAGGCAAGTATACTTATAGAAGCATTTGCATATTTTCTTAGCGAATTAAATAAAATCTTTAAATTATATTTCTTGGCTAGAAATCGTACTTGGCAAGTAGAATTATTTTCCAACCGATTAGTTAGAGAAACCTAAGTACCCATTCAACCTAGTTATACTCTCTTGACCCTAGAGGAACCTTATGAACCTTTCCAACCCTACTTGAACCTTTTGGACCAAAGGAAGCCATCATTATGCTTCCAAAAGTAGTAATCATTGCACTTACATGACTAGTCATTTCAAGACTTATTTATTTCTTCCAAGTATATCTTTTCTCACCATGATCTCATTCCCCATTGAACAATAATCCGTAGGGTAATTTGTGTCCTTTGAGCAATAGAAGTAAGATTTTCTAACCAAGACCAAGTTTGTTCTTCCAATCAATCATGATTATATATTGTCACATCAAGTAGCACATAAACCATCATTACTTCCTTTTTCCTTCAAGTAACCTTGACATGCATATATGTATGTATATCACCCTAAAAGTTTCCTAGAAAGGTTACTTTGAAGCCTTATTTATTCTTTTGCATTGACAAGTCACTTTCAAAAACCAACCCATCAATCATTTCAGTTTCCATTGATTTGTCATATTCCTTCTCATCATTTCCTCTTTAAACATTGGGCAATAGTTTGTAGAGTAATTTTTATCTTCTGAGTAATAGAAATAAGACTTGCATTAATCCAATGAGTACATAGATTTGACAAGACAAATCATTAGAACCATCCATCATAGCCTAAACTTGTCATGCATGCAAGCCTTGAAATATTAGGCTTGAACCTAATTACTCTCCAAGAGTTACTTTCCTAGCTAGATTTCCTAAGTACATATATAAATACATCTATATAAGCATATATACCTCATAGCCTATCTCAAGCATGCCTATAGGTACACTTTCTAGAAAAATTGTTATCCATTGGATAATGCCTTCCACTTGAGAGCTTGACCATAATCATTACCTTTCTTCCATAGACTCAGTAAGCCTACTTGTAAATAGTTATATATATACATATATACATGTATATACTCCTAGTACTAGAAAGGGAGAGAGAGAAAGAGAGAGAGAGAGAGAGAGAGAGAGAGAGAGAGAATTGCCAAGAGAGAGTAAGTGTGTGAGAGGCCGAGAGAGAGAGAGAGAGGAAAGAGAGTGAGGTGTGTGCATGTGTTTGTACACTTACACAAGCTATCCTTTAGCCCATTCTTACACTCAAGCCTAATTACTACTTGACAACCCATTTCTAGTCTACTTTAAACATAAAATCCTTGCCTTACTCACCCTAGAAAATGACTTATATCCTAGACATAGGATTGACTAAACATGGGAAGATTACTCTTTAGCCTAGCTATCATTTCCTTCTTACTTGCAAGACTTACCAACCTAGGTTATAATTACCTAGGATTTGCCTTTTAGCCTTAAGAAATCTCCATGATTACTTAGCCTTACACCTATGATGGATTGACAAGGCTTTTGCTTGTTGAAAGCTTGATTGGACGAGGCAATGGAGCAAATCCATGGGAGAGAGAGAGAGAGAGAGAGAGAGAGAGAGAGAAAGAGAGAGAGAGATATGGCCGACCAAGAGAGGGGAGGAAGAGCCTAACATTTTGCTATAAATAGGACCCCATTCTTGCCATTCAACCTACGCCTTCAATTTCTCTCTCTAGAAATCCTTGTGTTCTTACCTTGTTCTTCCTTGTTTTCCATTGTTCTTGAGTTCTTCAAGAAACTCATCTTAAGCCGCCACTAAACAACTACTCGACCACCCTTTCAATCCAAAAAGTTTAGTAGTATAGTCAAGATCTAGTTTCAAGAGAAAACTTTTCTTTTTCGAAGCTACCAGATGCTTATCGTAGGAGGTCACTCGTCTGATAGCCGACTTACTTTTTCGTAGCCGCCCTACCGCCAAGAAGAACGGTAGATTTTTCTTATTCACTATTCCTGAGTATAAACAAAAACGTGTATATTGGAAATGCAGGAGATCTTGAAACATGTTCGCAAAAAACTTGAAAGAAATGTGACTATGTCGAACTTATCGACCTTATATTCCGAAAAAACATATGTCGTTTTGAACTTACCTAAAAGAAAGAAAGAACGGATTTTAGAAACACAAACTTGATTAATAGTATTCGTATTTTAATCTTAAGGATGGTTATGAACATGTATATGTGATTACTTGAATTACTTGTTTGATGTGTGATAAAGCATCAGTGGTTTCTACTCCAAAGGTGTCTGTTCATGTGACACTATGTTTTAAGTTGTGTGTTCAATGTTTGAAGCATGATTATGTGAACTTAGGGATAATATGAGCATGATAAGTAATATAGAGTTGGATGATTTTGTTAGTTTAGTTTCAAGATTACAAGGAATGATTTATGTGTATTTACGTGAAAAAGTCCTGCCGCGGAGTCTATGAACGCAAATGAGACACAGAAATTGGGAAGTTAGAAATATGACATCTAGGTTGTGGTAAAAGAAAAGATATGTTTTGAAACTGCAATGTGGCCGGACTTAGTAGCCCATTGTGTGGTGTGTGTTGCCAATGGGACTGGATGTGGTAGTCTCATTGGAGGTGTGTCTTGATTATCCGTGGAGAGGAGCCAAGAAAAACTGCAATGTGGCTGGACGTGGTAGCCCATTGTGTGAATTATGAAAACCGCAATGTGGCCGGACGTAGTAGCCCATTGTGTGTGTGTTGCCAAAGGAGCCGGACATAGTAGCTTCATTGGTAACATGTTTAAAAAGTGCTTTTAGAAATGTTGATTTGGTAAACTAAAATGAGACACTGTCTACGATGAGTCGCGTAGGAAAACCACAGCTATCACAGACACCAACGTTAGACTAAGGAATGTGAATGTGTCATTGTTAACTGTTTTGATAGATATGCACTATATGGAAATAGTTATGATCTATTGTTTGTAAGTTAAGGGTTAGTGGGTATAGGATTATTCTGCTGAGCTCTTGTAGCTCATGGTGTTACCTTTGGTGACCCTAACATATTATACTGGTGGCAAAGCTGGTATAATGTGTCAGACTTTGTTGATGATCACGGTGAGCTGTACACCTTGGAGGCCTTTGGAACTGAAGAGCTGGCTCGGGTGGATGAACAGGCGGAACTGTAGTTAGGAACCCTAGTTTCCCTCCTTTGGGTAACGAAAGTACTTTTATGGGAGTTATGATATAATAATAAGCCAGACTCTATTTAAATTTTCAATAAAAATTGTCTATTTAACGCTTCCAAAATTCGGGGCGTTACAACACTCTTCAAAGCTCTCTCAATGCATTTGCTATTCTTATTGTACTCTTTCCATATTGGCATCTTTATTATTAATGGAAACTTTTTTTGCCGTTAAAAAAGAGACGTCACCAGAGAGAGAAGTCTCTATTTTTCTTTTACAGCTGGAAATTGGAATGGTGTAAGAGCATTCGCAATGTAATAATCAAAACTTGCCACGTCAGTTTTTGATCATTTTGAAGGTTGCTAAAGTTAGCAATGTGAAGTCCCATATTGTTACTTTTGATTATTCAAATGCCCAAATTTGATTATTGGTTAGAAAATTGCTAACTTTGATTATTACAATGTAAACATTTTTTTAAACATACATTGTTAACTTTAACAATCTTTTGATTTTGATTACTCTGTATTACATTGTGGATGCTCTACTTGTAAATAAAAAGAGGAGTTGTTAAAAACGGGTTTGGGTCTCCCCATATTTGGGTAAGAAAAAGAGTAAAAACTCAAAATGGGACGGAAAACGGATATTCATTGGAGATGAATTTTTAAGCTTTTTCCTCAAATTTTGGATTTGGATAAAGAAATAGGAAAAAATTGGAGATGCTCTAAGAGAATCGGCTCGGTTCATACAGTTTTAATTGACTTAAAATCCAAAACGATAACTGATGATATTATAACAATGAAACCCATACATCAAGAGGAAACCCCATCTCTACACAGGGATCAAGAAGCCAAACAGTGATTCAATCCAAAGACTATATCCTACTCCAAATAAAACCTTACTAGCCAAAAGATGCGCAACTGAATTAGAGGACCTACGGCTATAAGAGAAAAACAAGAAGCAAAATATCTACTAAGAGTCTGGATATCATTAACGATAATCTTCACGTCTTGGTTCACCATAACTGCACCATTGATAACACTCACAACCGCTTGTGAATCTCCTTCCACGAACACTTCCCTTAAACCCAGATGTTGGTCCAAACATTTACGTTGTGTTTGGACCTTCGAAAAGCTAGTGCTTCAGCCACCAAAGGCCTTGTGCACCATTCCAAATTGCCATTTGCCGCAGCCCAAAACTGTCCCAAATCATTCCTCATAATTACCCCAAAAACTCCATGCCTGTATTCCCTTTTCTTGTTTGTTGTTGTGTTTTGTTTACAATTAATTCTTGTATGTTGATTTGGATCTAACGGCGATGTTTAGAAATAGCGTGAGAACCCCCAATACTATGTTTAGGAGTAATATTTTACCGAAACCCGGGAAATAATTGTCTTCACTTCACTATTTTCGAAATTTTCTTGACCATCTATATTCCCTATAAAATCTTTCACAAATCCATGGCCCAAAGGTCCAAACTCAACGTAAATGTGGGGGGGTAAAAAAGTACTCTTGAAAATGAATCCAGCCTAAAAGTGGGCAAAATTACTTGAAAAGGATTCCGGGCCCATCAGGCATAAGGGATGCACCAGAGATATATGAAGGTGTGGAATGTAATAAGGTGGTGTTCCGGTTTCTCGGAAAAAGAAATTTTAGAAAAAGAAGGTAATTTCGAGCTCAAAAATCATGCATTTACACAAATAATTTTTCTATCAATATGGATCTTATTTGATAGATCTCATTGAGATCTTTTATACGGTGTAAAAAAAATTAAATTTTTTTTTTCATTTTCATTATATTTGAGTTTGAAATTTGAAAAAAAAGTATTTTTTCAAAAAGAAGGGAAAGTAGAACACCCCCTAAGGGCAAGTTTACCAGCATAGGTAAACCCTTGAAACAAGCTATTTTATCTATCCAAAAGGAGAAAACCAGGCTGCAACAGATTAGGTAAAAAGGAAGGCAAAATCCATTTTGCTACAGTTGTTAGCTTTTTTTACCTCACTACTATTCACAAGGTACTCTATATTTTATT
>BPLS01015259.1:0-14212 GCA_019656275.1 Rhododendron kiyosumense | reverse complement strand
GCTTAAAGGCAAATCCTAGGTAATTATAACCTAGGTTGGTAAGTCTTTCAAGTAAGAGAGAAATGATAGCTAGGCTAAAAAGTATTCTTCCCATGTTTAGTCAATCCTAGGTCTAGTTTGTAAGTAGAAACTAGGATGATTAAAGGCTAGATTGTGTGCTTGAAGTAGTCTAGGAATGGGTTGTCAAGTAGTTCTAGGCTTGAGTGTGAAGTTGGTAAAAGAGGTAGCTTGTGGGAGTGTACCAAAACACATGCACACACCTCACGCACACACACACTCTCTCTCTCTAGTACTATGTGTGTGTGTATGTGTATATATATATATATATGCATGTATGTATGTATATGTGCCTATATATATGCATTTTTAAGTACTAAGTAGTCTTATTATGGAAGATGAGATGATGAGTGGTGACTGTGGTGAGGCTTTCAAGTGCCCTATATTGTCCAATGGGTAAGACTTTTCCTATAAAGTATGTCTATGTATCTAGTCATGATTATGGGTAGGCTATTATGTAAATATGCCTAGAAAAATCTAGGAAAGACTACTTATAGGTCAATAATAGGTTCAAGGCTATTACCTATGGAAGAAAAGATATGATGATGAATCATGGAAGAAAAGATATCGGCTCATCAAGTAGTCATAGACTAACATCCGAAGATGGTAACCGTGTAAACCCCGAAGGGACTCGTTTCCAATTTAAGGGGGATAGACAAACGGTGAGCTCGATGACGAGAAGATCTGAGTGGCAGAATCGACTATTTGGATGGCTCGCTAGTCTCCAATAGGAAGAAGCCGATAGAATGGAAGCGGGATTTCCACACATCGTGTGCAAGTATGCCGATGTTTTCCCTGAAGAACTTCTTGGCTTATCGTCTTTAGGAGAGATAGACTTCTCAATAGAACCCCAATCAGGAACGACACCAATCTCGATGGCACCATACCGCATGGCACCCAGCTAAGCTAAAGGAGCTCAAGACCCAATTGCAAGAGCTATTGGATGAAGTGTTTATCAAGCCAAATACGTCACCAGGAGGGAGCGCCTGCACTGTTCGTGAAGAAGAAAGAAGGATCGTGCTAAGGAACCGCATGATGATTTGGTAGAAGTTTTGCATTTGGCGTTGGCATTTACGGTGGAGACCTTACCAAAGGCGTACGACGAGACAAGCTGTTCGATGGCGGAAGCAACTTCAACCCCATCTCGTTAAGCAAGAAAGGAGGCTTAATTCGATTGATGGTGACCTACTCCAATTTTTAAGGGGGATAGGCGATGATCCCAGGACCAGTCTAGCGACCTAGCCTAATCTATAGTCGCGCGCCAATTTCGGGGACGAAATTGTTTTAAGGGGGATAGATTGTAACGACCCTGATTTTTTGTCATTAAAAATTTCGTTAAATATTTTAATTTTATTTTAATTTCCTTAATTTCCTTGTGGTTTGTCAAAATTACGTTTTTGCCCTTCAAATTTCATTTCTTGGCATTATACCCTAATTGGCAAGCCTAGTTAGTTTCTAACCGACTTGATGGAGAAATCAAGCTAGCAAGTCACCTAGTTACTATAGATGGACCGTTTTGCCCCTCTTGAACCTTTTGAATCTTTTTAACCCTAGACTAAGAAATGATTATTTGTTTTTTTTTACTTAATTTGGTTTTTTTCTTTATCCATTGGTCAATGGAAGTTAGAGTAATCTTTGTCCATTGGACAATAGGCCTCCCATTATTTAAATGTTGGTTAGTACATGAATATAGTATTTTAATCACATGTGCTAAGTACTTTTATTATTTGTTTATTGGGTATTCTCCCACCCAACTATTATCCTTTGGTTAATAACCGCAAGGGAAATTATTACCCATTGGGTAATAGCATTACTCTTTCAACAAAGTACAAGGATTTTATTAAATAATCAAGTCTTGGATTTTCCCATGTGATTTTGTGCATTAAATTATTGGGGTAAATCAAAACCCTAGATTTCTAAAGTACACTTTTTGATTATTTTAATATTAAAAGTTCCCTAGTAACTATTGTCCATTGGACAATAAAAGCTAGGGGAATTATTATCCATTGGATAAAAAGTTCATCTTTCAACCATAGTACATGGGGTTATTAATTTATTCTTCTTTTTAATTCCCATGTGGCAAAGGTACTACTATTTTAATATAAAAGTTACCTAATTACTATTGTCCATTGGACAATAGAAGTTAGGGGATTTATTACCCAATGGATAATAGGTTGTTCTTCCACCCAAGCACATGGGTTATTAAATTAGTATTTTCTTTTAAACCCCATGTGTAAAGTACCCATTATTTTAATTGGAAAGTACTTAGTAGCCTTTAAAATCCTAAGATTTTATTAGTACCATTGGTATTATTTTTATTGGATTTTAATTCTTCCTTGATACATAAATACTTATGTATATATTATTAGGGTACTTGGTTGATTATTTAAATGGCTTGGTACACATGTGTTTATTAGTTGTTAAAACTTAGTCATTAAGTTTCTTGGCTCAAAGTACAAAGTACCTTTTGTTTATTGTTTTCTTGTACATTGTATGCATGTGTATATATATATTAGTACCTAGATGATTATAATATTACCTAAGGTACCTAGGCCTATTTAATTAGTTGGTGAGGAAATCCTAGGCCTTAAAGCTACCTTTGATCTTAAGTACCAAGAAACTACTTTTTTATTTGTTTTTCTTGCAATATATGACACATGCATATATATATGTATTGTGCCTAGCATGAGAGAGAGAGAAAGCCGAGAGAGAAAGCCAAGAGAGAGAAAGAGAGGCCGAGAGAGAGAGGAAGGAGAGAGGGAGGGAGATTTGTTTGAATCTTGGCATTGAACCACCTTTGTACTTCCAATCTTTGAGATTCATATTCTTCCAAACCAAATCCTAACTCCATTGTACTCTTTTATACACCTTTCAATTGTTCAACCATTGGATCTTGTACAATTCTCATCTCCACCCTTCATTTGATTCAAGAATCCAATATAAGGACACCATAGCCATGCAACCCTAGGATTTTTGTATTGATCTTCCATCAAAGTTGGATTTTATTTGGATTTAAAATTGGGGAAATGGAGAGAGAGAGGGGGCCGGCCTTAATGAGGGGGAGGGGAGCCTTTGCCTATAAATAGAAGCTCATTCTACACTTGAAACTCACACCTCAAACCAAAGCTCTTCCTTCTCTCTAGAAATTCCAGCATTCTTTGTTCTAAAGTTCAAAACTTTCCTTGTTCTTGAGAGTTCTTAAGCGAAACCACTAAACCACTCCCAATACCACCCAACGATCCTTAAAGTAGTTTAGTGAAAGTTAGGAAGTTGTTTCTAGGAAAAGAAACACAAATATTTTCCTTTCGAAGCAATCCGAGGGCCGTTACGCCGCCGAAATCAAAACCGACGTCCAATCCACCGCCTAGAAGAACGGTAGTGATCCTTACCTATTTTTCAAGTAGTTAAATTCTTACTTTATTTTCGATAAGTAGTTTAAAATTTGCTACTTGAATCTCTACTTACTATCCTAAAGTTTAAAAAAGTTACTTGATTGTAGATGAAAAAGTAAAATTGCATGATTATGTCGTTTATGAAATTCAAGCATGCTATGTAGACTTAAATGTTCTTGTTGTACTATTTCGAAGTTGGATTAAATGCATGTTGTATATAAAGTCTCACACGCGGAGTCATGCATGAGAACGAGACACGAAAACCAAGAAAGCAGAAACATGGCACCTAGGGTGTATTTAACAAGGATGTTGTGTTTTCCCGGTTGGAAAATATCTTCGAAACTACATAATGACTATTTCAAGGGTATTACGTAAGTGTGTGTGTGCGCCAATGGGAACCCGGTGCGGCGGAACCATTGTGAGGATACTCGGGAGACCGGAACGGCGGAACCGAGGTTGGGTGAGTAGCTTGGTTATCCGCGGTACGGAGCCAATGCATGTGTGCCAATGGGAACCCAGTGCGGCCGTACCATTGTGAGGATACTCGGGAACCCGGAACGGCGAAACCGAGGTTGGGTGAGTTAAAAATGTGTTTTTGAAAAAGGGTAATAATGAAATGATTTACGATGAGTCAACGCCAACTGTAGTTACAAAGCAACGCGAATGTGTCAGCACTACTATCTTTTTATTACTGTTTATGTACTTATCATGTGGAAATCGATGCTAGTATTAGGATTATACTATTGAGCCTTCGTAGCTCATGGTGTTGCCTTGTGGTGACCCTGGCATATTATATGGGTGACGACGCCGGTATAATATGTCAGACTTGATAGATGAACAGGGCGAACTTTTCACCTTGGAGGCGTTCGGAGCCGAAGAACTCGCTAGGTTGGAGGAACAAGAGGAGCCGTAGATTAGGAATCCTTAGTTCCCTTTTGTTATATCTTTTGTATTTCAAATGCTCTTATGAGAGCCGTGTTGTAATAATGAGCAGTGACTCACTTTATTTCTGTAATAAATTATTTCCTTAACGTACCTAAAAATAGGGGCGTTACAAGAACAAACTTGGTCTTGGTCTTGATTAGACAAGTCCATGGTAATACTATTTATTAGACAATAGGAAGTCTTATTTCTATTATCCAAAGGATAAGAATTACCCTACAAACTATTATTCAATGGGTAAAGAGAAAAGATATTCTTAGAAGAAGTAATGATGAGCAATAAAGTTTTGATGTGACTAGACATGTAAGTATAATGATTTCTCCTAATGGTCTAATGGTTCAATTAGGGTTGGGAGGGGTTTACAAGGCTCAAAGGTGGTTAAAAATGTTCATCTAGGGTTAGAAAAATGTAATTAGGTGAAATGATAGTTAGGTTTCTCTAACTAATCGGTTGGAAGTCAATTCTACTCGCCAAGTAGGATTTCTAGCCAAGAAATGTAATTTAAGATTTTTTTTTTACTCACTAGAAAAATATACAAGTGTTTCTATGAGCATACTTGTCTTTAGAAAATGACTAGATTGTTCGGTGCAAAGAGATATAATTTTGTAAGTCTTAAATCTAATTTTAACCACTTATTAGAAATTAAAAAGCAATTTTAAAAGCAATTTCCAATAAACAAAAAAAATTCAAATATTTAACGAAATTTTTATTTTTTCCAAAAATCAGGGTCGTTACATACTTCCTCAGAGTCTAAACTGCAACAGTTAATAAAATATTTATATGCTATACTTAGGTACGATACCACATAGTTACAGAAGTAATAAATAAGATAAACGTTTAACTATCCAACTTTATGCTCTTGGAAAGTAATCTACCCAATATACCCAAGGCCAAGAGTTGAACCTATGCTCTGATACCATTCTGTAATGCCCCGATTTTCAATGAATTTCGGAAGTATTAACCCTAAAATACACTAAATTTTATAAACTACTAGGCCCCTATTTGTTATACAAAATCTGCATAAAAAATACACAAAAAATCTAACATTTTATTTAAACATCTTCAGAGTGACTCTAGTGTTGATACAGATCTCAAGCATCCTTAGTTTCCGCCCTAGGTATTCCTCCTATGTCAAACAGCTCCACCATTGAACCCTGCATTCTCTAGTAAATTGATCGTCGAAGCAACCGATTTACCAGGATACAAACGTATTCGTGAGTGACAATTCACCAAGTAGAATAATTTCAATCCTACCAACCCCTTATTCTACAATTAGAATTCAATAATAATAATAATAATACTATCACAATTGATAATACACAAGAGGCACATAATAATCACACATCATCCTTTTCTTTGCTATCCATTAACTTGCATGAAATCAAAGGATCTTCTTCACAAGATCCTTTCCTCCCACATCCACTAATTACAACCGTCTCATGGGTCCACCCTTCCTTTTGCTTATCCTGTACTAGGGTCCTAAGTGAGCGCACCTAAGTTATGTACCTAGCATATTCTCACTTAAGACCATAACAGGAGGATCAAGTCCTCCCATGACATATCGTACATTAGGGTCAGACATCCACTTCCCCATGCTAATTATAACCATCTCATGGGACCCATTCCCTTCCTCAAAGAGAAACTTCCCATGATGTATCATGCATTAACGTCTCACTAACTATAACCGTCACATGGGACCCATTCCCTTCCTCGAAGAGAAACTTTCCATGACGTATCATACGTTAGTGTCACAACATATCTCATCACAGGGCCCCACAGGTAACCCTTTTCAACACAGGACCCATTGGTTACCCTTGCCATCACCATGGCTTAAATCACAATCCACACACTCACACTTCCACACACTTTACCATTTTTCATTTACTTAACATCGTCTACATGAATCACTATTCATAACCATCTCGTGAATCTAGGTCCATTCTAGCACGTACAACATGATACAATCAACAACAGCTCAAACACGATACATTTCAATGAGACAACAATATAACAATTAATATGGTGCGAGAAAGTAAAGCACATAGTATTTTATGAACGACCAATGCCTTTAAATTTGTTTATTGGTCAAGAAATTTTCTTAAAAACTAGAAGGTTGGTTTAGTCGTTACTCAAATGTAAGGGTAATATAGTCATTTTATTCTTCTATGTACTTTGTTATATTAAATTTCTTTAGGGTAGTCTAATACTATTTAATGTAGTACTATTCAATGTACTACTATTTAATGTAGTCTAATACTATTCAATGTACTTTGTTATATACATTGTTTCTTTCATTAAAAAATCGGAGCTTATATATTTATTATGAACATCATACAAACATTGGTACTAAAACAAAAGTAATGTGATAAGAACCTATTTATTAGTTCTAGGTAATACATACAACAATAAGAAAAGGACAAAACATGTTATAGGCCAAAACTATAAATTTAAGAAACTCTAGGGCCAATTGTAGTTTAATATATTGATTCGGGCCAGAATAGAATACTAGTGTAATTATGATGCCCCAAAGTGTGATTTAATCAAAACAAATCAAAATCCATCACATACTTTCACATTCACTATTTATGGCCGAACAAAACAGGGGAGCACCGAATTCGATCGTGCGACATCGGAATCGATTTCTTCTACTCCGAAATGCTAAATATTAATATGTAAACACATAATATACTTAGGAGAGAGTAGGGAAGCAATTATACTACCTCGAATCTGACCGAGAAGCAAAGACGCAATTTTTAGATTTTTTGCTAAACGGAGAAGACGATAGTGACAGGGGACCTCGAGGTGGCCGATTCGGGACTATTTTTCTGACGGTAATGTGGTTATTTTTCTAGGTCGAAGTGAGCTGTTTTTAGAGGTACAATGGAGCCGGGAAGAAAAATGGAAATTGAAATGGGTTGGTACAGTGGTGTTCAGTAGGTGGAAATGGTGCTTAATGATGGTGCTTGTAAGTAGTGGTAAATATGGGGAAGGAGAAGCAATTTCTTTGCCAAAGGAGTAAAAAAAAAGAGAAGATAAAATCAATAATGGAAATTGGCATATAGGTTTGCTGGAAGATATGGACGAAGGAGAAGAAATAAATAAAGGTGGTGGTGGTTATCCCTTTCTCTGCCGAGAATAAGGAAGAAGTGGGGTGGATGGTTTTTGTAGAGATAAGAGTGAGGGTAGTTGGAGTGTGGGAGGATAAGTGTGGAGGTGGTAGAGTTTGGGAGGAAAGTGGAGACTTAGTTCGAATAGGATTCTAGTTAGAGTTTAGATAGGAATGATAAGAGATGAGTATGCATCCTTGTATATCTAAAGTATAAATATATGTCCTATACAAGTGTGTAAATAATATCAATTATACACATAATAATGTATTTTAAATATTCAATCTAATTAATTATTGATTAAGAATTTAACATTATAAAAAAAATAAGACAAAAATCCAGGTCATTACACAAGTTAAGGGTGGCTCCTAGAATGACAACAACGCTAGAGGACTACCAATGAGCCTCATTACTTTACTGTCTTTTAGATAGGCATTAGCGTATTGACGTGCCCTAGTTGACATTTTAATTGTGGCATTGGGCTTGCGTGCCCTTCCTTTGCTGGTTGGGTGGATGTGCCCCATAGATATGCTTTGCTTGGCTTTGGGCCGACGTGGCCTTACCATTCACGAGATTCCACAACTTGTGGATTATAGATGCTAGGGTAGCAATGTAAAAATTACATTTTCCAGTTTATCGATTCCCTTTGCAAGCGTCTAAAAGAATGCAAAAACTAACCACTAATATCTGATTTGCATTGATGAATGAACAGAGTCGACACGCGGACACACATACATGTACAGACTTGCCTAGCTCAAACAAGATAGGAAGAGGAGCCCCCGGACGTGACATGAGCTCTTAGACTCATGGAAAATAATGAAATTTTGGGCATTAACGAGCCAAAACTCAAATATCCCCTTAGATAGGTGAAACTAACACTTGCATAAGGTTAAACAGATGTACAACAACCCACCCATACGAACAAACAGAACCAAGAAAAGCATCTCGATGCAACAAAGGATTGACAAACTGGAAAATATCACAAAGACGAACATAAGACGTAAAAGATGACTCATATAGGTCCGGACTGAAACCGACACCCCCATATAGTCACATTAGGTCCATATGACTTGCACGGTATGTCAAAAACTTAGCAAAAGCCCCTTAAACAGGACTCAAAGGCAGTAGCTGATAATTTCTAATTGCTATTGGAATTGAAGAAGCACGCGCAGGTTTGAGACCAAGGCGCATCACCTTGAACAAATGCTCGTGAACCTCAAACTAGCGCGCGTGACTGCAAGTCTGTTGCAGCTGCTCACACCAGACTTCACTGAACTTAAAATAAGCTGTGAGTCGTTAGGCCTCGCGAGCATTTCGTTCTGTTTTTTATGCTTCAAATATTTTAAGGCTTTTTCTCAACTTTGAAATTGAAGTAATAGTTTGAAATAAGATTAAAGGACAAAGGTTTTCCCCTTTTTGCACAGATAATGTACCATAACGATGTACCAAAGCCTAAAATCAAATTGATAGATTGTGATCGAGTCTCGAAGAGAAACTGCCTACGTATCCCATTCTGGGGAATCAGGTTAAGACGTAGTTCAGGCCAAGGTTCACTCGTGTGTTTTACCTCACCTTTAAAGCTAGACTTAGATGACTTGATAAACACTATGTCAAACTCAGACTTAAAAGTGTCAATGCAAAATAGACGCGATTTGAAAATGCAATTTTAAAAAGACTACCCTTTAGCCTCCATAACAAGAAGGGTAAGGTCCTCGAGGGTGTCAGGCCCAAGCATCAGCACTTCAGCCTCCTTAGTTTCTTCAACCAAACCTACTTGAGGGAAACCTTTGAACAGCAGCTCCAAGCTCTCATGATTGAAGGACCTCAGCTAGTCAGCCTTCTCCTTTGTAAGTTCCTCATCACTGTCAATCCAGGTGCCAACAGTGACAACCTCAATTGCCCAACCTATGGCCATCATGTTAATCTCGAGTTCGGATGGGATTGATACGATTGGCTTGGGTTGGTTTTCTGGGATGATATAATGGCTAGGGTTAAATATGGTGGAGCTAGGGTTGATTTGAGCAGAGGTAGGGTTGATGTGAGTGGAAATAATGAATATCTGACCAAATTGCGAGCCAGAGTTAGGCTGAGAGAATGAGTTAGAGACAACATTGGCCTTTGATGCGAGCGGGGCTGGAATGATGCCGTTATCGATAAGATCTTGAATGGCATGTCGGAGACGGTAGCAGGCATTAGTGGAATGGCCAGACATTTGATGGTAGGTGAAATAGAGGTTAGGTTTGAAATTGCCAAGTGGATTTTTGGGTAATGGAGTTGGATTTACGGGCTTGATGGAACCAGCATCTAGGAGCTTCTGATAAACTGAGGCCAAAGGTGCAAAGAAACATGAGAAAATCATTGGTTGGGCCTGACGATTGAACTGAGGGTTCAAAGTGGACCATTTGTAATTGCATAACATTGCACTATCAACAGGATGCACTCTTTTGCCTTTAGGGTTAATTTCATCACTAAGCATGACCTCCCTTTCGGCATTGGCTTTGAACAAGGATCCAGCATCCTCCTTCGGGAAAATTTTGGCCTGATGAAATTTAGCCAAGTCTTTGAACATGTCTTTTGAGCACAGGTTGATTTCGACCGCAGGAGTGTGGCGTGCTTGAGGAGGTTCTTTGACTAGCCCATATCCGGACACGAGGCTATGAAGGTAAAGAGGTCAAACAGCTTTTGCCACAGATCTAACATCTATCATTTTCTTGTCCATTTTATGACCAATTTCCTCTACATCCCTCTTCAGCTCAACTAGCTCTATTTGTGCTACCATTTTGGATTGATGATCGAGAAAGGAGATTTGGCCTTGGAAAAGATAGTGAAATAGCCCCAGTAGACATTCTCAAGCAGGTTTGGCTCTTCCCTTCGGTGAGATGGCCTTAAGCTTTGAACAATAAAGTAAACGAGAACTCAGTGAGGTTCCTGCAGCAATTAGAATGCAATGCATTCATCATCATCAGTGTCCTCCTAGACTCTACAACTACAGACGAGTCTGTTTCGAGATGTTCAGACGCTACCAGAATCCTCGGAATTCTTTTCGAGGGTGTATCCTTTGTTTAGAACCAACTAACATTAAGAGATGTCAAAATAGTCTAAGCCTTTGACTATTCCGTTCTCGAAGTTTCAACTTTGGAGTAGGAACAACTCGGTCTAGATGATGTGACACCTTAACCGGGGTGGCGTCAGTGACTTTGTACCATAGCCAGGGTGGTGTACGTGCTTCACATGATAACTAAAGTGGTATAAGTATCATGGCATTCTCTTCGTTGTTCCTTATTTTCTATTTGAAGCATCGATCGGGAGTTAGACAAGGACTTAAAAAGTCTTGATTTCCCAAAGTCTCATTGATCTAAGGACATTGAAAATTGATAACGTGCACTATCAAGATGCATGACTCTTCATCAGGTCATGGCAGCGTCCTAAGAAGTATAAGACAGACTCGAAAGAGAGACTACCTAGAAGCCACCCTAAACATGTTTTTACGCAAAACGGTATGTATGTACAGTGCACGCGATAGGGAAAGCAATAACACGTAGACAACATATGGGGTTAAATGCAAGTAGATCTTACCCTACAGGTACGTGTCTTAGTTTGGAGAGTTCTAGTGTTTTGTACACGCAAAGGCCAGTTTTGGTTCATAACGGGTTCCTCGGACTAAAACCAAGACATACCTCCTGCTGCCCGCATAATCGCTGAGTAACAGTTGAACGGTAGAATGACTTATCATTGTCGAAGGTTGTTGGGCATTTGGGGTCTCCGAGCTCTGGTAAACCGTGTCGGCTTGCCAAAATGCTCCAACATGGCTATCTAACATCGATGCAAGTGAGATGCTAAAGAAATTGATGAATGGAATAGAATCGCAAATTCGCAAATGCCATTTCAAATTTTGCTCTCTTTATTAATCAAAAAAACTTGGAGAAAACTACACAAGGGAACAATCGGAAAAGTCCCAGTCAAGATAGCCAGACACGAGGGTCCTGTTAAATCACCAATCCTTTCTTTAGCAGTGTGAAGCTCACTATTTTGATAGACTTTTATGGGATTATTCCCAAGCGTATTAAAATCCCAGTATAGACTAATATTGGTTTGATTCCCCAACAAAGTCGCCACTATGGGCAACGTGCCCTTAAAATTCCAGTATTTGGAGGCCAAATCGAGGGTGCGCTTGAGGGACGAGCGCTCAATTCAGAGTTGCCACTTGGGTTTGAAGGATCGACACCCAAGGAATTGAACTTGAAATGCTTTCTGCGCTATTTGATTTGAAAAAGTGAAGATACCAGTTTGTCATAACTATATCTGGGTTTGGGAGCCAGGTTACAAGAGAGGAAGGGTTTTAAGGCACCTCTCTCGCCCAATCCAAAGATCAGTTTTTACTTGGGAATTTGTGAAAACATTTGCGATTCTGTTTGATTAATCAATTCTTTAGCCAATTAGGATGGGGGAACAGTTTAAGGGGATTCAAACTGTAACACATTTGCAAAATGTGATAGATGGCATGCTCGCATATTGAACAATAAGTATAGGGTGAAAACAGACTCCTGTGGGAGTTTTAAACAGATTGGAAGGCCATTGTTTTGGAATGTCATGCGCAGAAAGAAACCAGCATGCACTGATCAAGTCATTGCATGCTAACCCAACTTGCGCAGGCACACCTGCGCGCGCCAGTAAGCTCAAGCTGACATCTTTTATTCTCAACCCTCTGTGTAACGCCCCGAATTTTGGGTACGTTAATGAAGCATTTATTACATAATAAAGAGAGTCTGGCTCATTTATTACATCATAAATACATCAAAGGGGTACAGTTATTCAACAAAGGAGAAACTAGGCTTCTAACTACAGCTCATCTTGCTTCTTCATCCTAGCCAGCTCCTCAGCTCCGAAGGCCTCCAAGGTATACTTTCACCCTGTTCATCTAAGAGATCTGACACATTATATCGGCGTCGCCACCAATATAATATGTCAGGGTCACACAAGGCAATACCGTGAACTATGAAAGCTCAGCAGAACAATCCCATACCCGCTAACCCATAACTTACAAACAAACGATCATAGAAATCAAACTAATAACGATAACACATCCACATTCTCGATCTAACGTTGGTGTCCAAGTTTTCCCGTGTTTCTCCTACGCGACTCATCGTAGACCGTGTCAATTATTTCCATTTACAAAACCATCTTTCAAAATCATTTGCATTGGCTCCGTACCGCGGATAACTAAGCCTTTCAAAATCTTTAGCATTGGCTCCGTACCGCGGATAACCAAGCCATACACACCCAACCTCGGTTCCGTCGTTCCGGGTTCCCGAGTATCCTCACAATGGTTCTGCCGCACCGGGTTCCCATTGGCACACATTGCGTTGGCTCCTCTCCGCGGATAACCAAGCCATACCTCACCATGGTTCCGCCGGTCCGGTTTCCCATGGGAACACACACAACCTCACAATGGTTCCGCTGCTCCGGTTTTCCATTGGAACACACACACCTCACACAATGGGCAAGTCCGGCCACATTGCGGTTTTCAAAACATTTCAACCTTTTCAAACACACCCTAGGTGCCATGTTTCTACTTTCTCGTTTCTCGTGTTTTGTCACATGCATAGACTTCCGCGGTAAGACTCTCCACATACGTAATCATAAATCATGCTTCATAACCTTGAAATCAAACTAGCAAGATCATCTAATTTTACATTATTTAGGATGCTCAAAACATAAGTTGACGAATTCAACATACTCCCCATCATTTTCATTAATTCAAAAGAACACCTTTGGAATATTTTCATCGATAACAATAGATAACCTTATCATAAACTAAAATAACAAAAGTTATACTAAGGAGAATGTGTAGAGATTAATCTACCTTGATCCGAAACTAGTCGGGGCCGAATAAGCAAGTTGGAAAATCCTACAGGTGGTGAATCTGGACCGAACTTCGGACGGCAGTAACTTGGTCAATCTTTGGCCGAATACAATCGTTCTTGGGTCGAAATCGAAGTTCTTGAAGTGCTCTACAACTCCTGTGAAGGAAGTTAATCCTAGAAATGACTTTAGGTTGGAGAAAAATGGGGGTAAAGCAAAAGACAGTAAGCTGTCTGGAATTTGGAAATTCGAGATTTTACTGAACTTCGAATGCCAATATCTTGGTCATTTCTTAACCAATTGGGGTGGTTCTTGGGTCTAACTTCAAGGTTTCGAAGTTCTCTACAACTTTCCAGAAGGAAGTTGATCCTAAAAACTACTCTAAGCAGGAGAAAAATGAGGATTTCTGAAGGGCAGTAGGCTGCCTGGAACTGGAAATCCGAGATTTTTAGAGAGAAGGAAGAGCAAATGCTTGAGGTGTGAGTTGAAATGCTTAGAATAGCCTTCTATTTATAGGCAAAGCCTTGGCCCTCTCCTCTCTCTCTCTCTATTTCAAATTTTGACACATGGCAAGAGATCTTTGAAAGATTAAGACTAACCCTAGGCTTGCATGGCTAGGATTTGGTTTTTAGAAGACTTGGTGGGCAAGGATAATAAGTTGTACAAGATTTTGGTTTAAACAAACATATAAGTACTATGGAGGTTAATGGAGAGTTAATTCCTTAGCTAGGAAGGAAAATTCACCCATGGATTTGAAAGATGTAGGAAAATCATGGAAGGTACAACCAAATCCCTTCTTCTTTCTTCCTTCCTCTCTCTCTCTCTCTCTCTCTCTCTCTCTCTCTCTCTCTC
>BPLS01015255.1:0-13742 GCA_019656275.1 Rhododendron kiyosumense | reverse complement strand
TACCGCCTTCACTACGGGGACATAATAACCACTAACAAAGAACACATATAGACTATTTGACAATTTTAAAAAGTCGAGAACTTTTCCTAATTCGCTTGGATTTAGAGTATTTTAAGTCTTAAAGCTCATCGTTAACACTTCAAAACAACCACCACCCCAAAACAACATTTACAGTATACTCGATTCTAAAAGACTGAGAGTATTCAATTCAAGTTTCTTCGCTTCACCATATCACGATTCGTACGGTCACCACCACCACCACCACCAACAAAAAAGTCATCGAGAAATTCTTACTTTGACGAAGTTCAAAAATTATGAAGTTCGGTAATTTTAAGAAATTTTCAAATCACCTCACAACCATCTTAACCATGATGGCCATCTCTGAAGCACCAAAAAAATGAACTAGAATTTTCTCCATCTAAAAAAGAAAGCCAAGCCCGGAAGTTACTGAGATTTTTCTCAATTCAAAAATTTTTCGCACCACAATCTCTAAGTGAAAGATGATTCTGTGAGAAAGATGCGGTGGTTTTTATGTAGTGGTGAATCTTAACCTTGAGAATATAATTTTATTTTTGTAATATTCATTAGCAGAGAATATTCTCAATGTGTTGTAATGTGGTTGAGTTAGATTAAAAATATAGAATATCCTTAAATCCTTTTTGGTGTTCTTGTTTGAGAAACATTCTCAAGTTTTGTCGTGTTCTCGGTTTCACCGACACTTCGGTGGAGTGTAGATGCACTATGTACTCTCCAGAACACTTGAGTGATGAAGAAATACATAAGAACTAGGTATATGAGTACCCAATGAAAGTAAAAATGTGTTTTAGCCTCGTGGCTCGAACGATTTTTTTTAGCCTTCTTTGTACCCCTTTTTTATAAACAAAACCTAAACGCTTTTTTGTAGTGGGACTTCACCATCTTTTAGTACCTTAAAAACTATATTTATCAATATATAATGGGTCTTGATACGATTTAAAATGAGTTACATGCGAGCATTTTACAGAAATGACTTTTTTTTTTGAACCACTTAGAATAGAATAATCACGTCTTTTAATGTACAAAATTTATTGTATCCAAAATACTTGGGTTAAAAATTTAATTGAACAACCTTTCTTACGGTTCAAATCATGAAAAAAACGGAGCGGGAGTGTCCGGGCAAATCCGCAAAGTTTGACCCTTTTTGCAGCATCATTGCGCCTCAGGCGAAAGTTTATGCGCCCCAGGCGCACTCCAATGCGCCCGGGCGCATCCTCCAAGCTGCGCAACGGGTTAAACTTTGCGGGTTTGCACCGGACACTCCGGAACTCCGTTTTGCGTGTGGTTTGAACCGTTAGAAAGCTTGTTCAATGCACTTTCCAACCCAAGTAGTTCGGATAAAAAAATAATTATTCATCAAAAGACGTCACCATTTTACTCTCAGTGGGTTAAAAAAACTATTCATTTTGGTAAAACGGTCGCATCTCTCCCATTTTTAATCGATCATGACCAATTATACAATGATTAATAAGGTTTTCAAAGTATTAAAAGGTAACTAAAACAACCAACAAAAATGATGAGCTGAGTTTATGAAAAGTTGGTCAAAAGCAGGACGATTCAGAATCATCGGAGTTAAAAAGGCTAAAATACGTTTCCCCGCCCATCTCCACATTTGAAGTGCCATTCAACACGCACACCCCTAATTATAAGGTATTCGTCGATTCCAAAAGAGTTTCACAAAGTTCATAGGGCTTTCCACACATCATCAAATTGTCAAAAATCGTTTCATCTTAAGGATTTGCCCAAGGCAAAACTTGTACAATTACGAAGCAAAATTTGATCGTCTACGCCACCAACACTGTCACTTCACCATTTAGAGTACAAAACTACCACAACTATTGGAATTTGACAACCGCCTTTTCATCCCTTCAGTACAGTCGCAAGCACGTCGACTGATTTAAATCAACACTGTATTTTTACTTCATCTCCACCCAATCAATTGACACACTATCACCACAACAACCTCTCAAGTACTACACCACTGTCACTTCCACCCTTATTTCACCACTACCCAACACATTAAATAAGTTTAAAATGATTGCAATATTAATATCTACTGCCTTCACAACAGGGACATAATAACCACTAACATAGAACACATGTAGACTATTTGACAATTTTAAAAAGTTGAGAACTTTTCCTAATTCGCTTGGATTTAGAGTATTATCAGTCTTAAAGCTCATCGTTAACACTTCAAAACTACCACCACCCCAAAACAACATTCACAATATACTCGATTCGAAAAGACTAAGAGTATTCAATTCAAGTTTCTTCGCTTCACCATATCACGATTCGTACGATCACCACCACCACCATCACCAACAAAAAAGTCATCGAGAAATTCTTACTTTGACGAAGTTCAAAAATTATGAAGTTTGGTAATTTTAAGAAATTTTCAAATCACCTCACAACCATCTTAACCATGATGGCCACCTCCGAAGCTCCTAAAAAATGAACTAGAATTTTCTCCATCTAAAAAGGAAAGCCAAGCCCGGAAGTTACTGAGATTTTTCTCAATTCTAAAATTTTTTGCACCACAATCTCTAAGTGATTGATGATTCTGTTAGAAAGATACGGTGGTTTTGATGTAGTGGTGAATCTTAACCTTGAGAATATAATTTTTTTTTTAAATATTCAATAGCAGAGAATATTCTCGATGCGTTGTAATGTGGTTGAGTTAGATTAAATATATAGAATATCCTTAAATCATTTTCGGTGTTCTCGTTTAAGAAACATTCTCAAGTTTTGTTGTGTTCTCGGTTTCACCGACACTTCGGTGGAGTGTAGATGCATTATGTACTCTCCAGAACACTTGAGTGATGAAGAAATACATAAGAACTAGGTATTTGAGTACCCAATGAAGGTAAGAATGTGTTTTAGCCTAGTGGCTCGAACGATTTTTTTGTAGCCTTCTTTCTACCCCTTTTTTATTAACAAAAACTAAACGCCTTTTTGTAGTGGGACTTCACCATCTTTTAGTACCTTAAAAACTCTATTTATCGATATATAATGGGTCTCGATACAATTTACAATGAGTGACATGCGAGCATTTTCGCGAAATGACTTTTTTTGAACCACTTAGAATAGAATAATCATGTCTTTTAAAGTACAAAATTTATTGGATCCAAAATACTTGGGTTAAAAATTAAATTGAACAAGTTTTCTAACGGTTCAAATCACGCAAAAATCGGAGTACGGGAGCGTCCGGGGCAAGTCCGCAAAGTTTGACCTTTTTTGCAGCTTCATTGCGCCTCGGGCGCAAGTTTATGCGCCCCAGGCGCACTCCAATGCGCCCGGGCGCATCCTCCAAGCTGCGCAATGGGTTAAACTTTGCGGGCTTGCACCGGACACTCTCGAACTCCGTTTTGCACGTGGTTTGAAACGTTAGAAAGCTTGTTCAATGCACTTTCCAACCCAAGTAATTCGGATTAAAAAATAATTATACATCAAAAGACGTCACCATTTTACTCTTATTGGGTTAAAAAAATATTCATTTTGGTAAAACGTTCGCATTTCTCCCATATTTAATCGATCATGACCAATTATACAATGCTTAATAAGGTTTTCAAAGTATTAAAAGGTAACTAAAACAACCAACGAAAATGATGAGTTGAGTTTATGAAAAGTTGGTCAAAAGCAAGACGATTCAGAATCATCGGAGTTAAAAAGGCAAAAATACGTTTCCCTGCCCATCTGCACATTCGAAGTTCCATTCAACACGCACATCGCTAGTTATAAGGTATTCGTCAATTCCATAAGAGTTTCACAAAGTTCGTAGGGCTTTCCACACATCATCAAATTGTCAGAAACCGTTTCATCTTAAGGATTTGCCCAAGGCAAGACTTGTACACTTACGAAGCGAACGATTGAACACTTATGAGATTTGCCCTCTTTGCCTAGTGGGCAAATCTCAAAGCAGAAAATCTACTTAGTTTAAGCTACAGGTTGCAGAAGAATTCCTTCAATGATCAGATATATTAGGCAACCTAAGTTGACACAGTATTTAGATGATAAGCTTCCTGAGAAGCAGAAAATAGGGGGTAGTGGCCATTATAATCAAGTTTGCAAAATTATCAGCAAAAAGATGCTAACCTTTGTAGCATTGGATGATCTTGACCGCCAACAGCAGAAATGAGGGAAAACTAAAACTTTTGAATCAAGAGAAAAGAAGCAGACCACACATGTAGAATCTTTTCTGTCAATCATCCATCCCACAATAAAAAAAACAATCTATAACCTTACCCCTAAATATGTGGTAACTGAAGCACTGGACACGTTTGAATGCTTTCCCCTGGAATGTATCCTGTCAACCAACACCAATGTGAAAACATAATTGACCGTGGGGATCATTCATCATCTGTTTTTCCTTGTTATGCTTTCTTTTATCACTTTATAGCATGCTAAAAACCAGTCTATTGTTTTCTGTACTTCAGAACCGTGTAATGGTAGCATCTCAATACTTGCTTTTATTTTGCTTTGGAGGCCTCTGGGATCTTTTTGATCATGTTCCAGAGCCCAGCAGATGCAAAGCCAAGTATTGGACAAATGATGTTACTGTCGTACGTGGTCCTAAGACCGGCGTACGGTAGTGACGTCTCAGTCCGGTGGCTGGCCCTTGCATGTTAGCTAGTTCTGGCCTCTATCTGCTTCCCCACACTGTTTATGGGGTGTACTGTCCATCTTATTTCTTCAAATCCATTGTTGCTAACTGTAACTGCTTAGTATATTATTGATAAACTGCGTGGTTTGTCCTGGGTGTGCACTGGTCCTTTCCAGAGCTCAGAGGGTTGAAAACAAGAATAGTGGGTTTGCGGCAACTAGAGTATACTGGTGAGACAGTGGCGTGCACAGATCATGCTAGCATGCAGTGGCCTATCCCGTGCATGCTGGTGTGCTGCCTGCGCGCATTCTTTTGGGCCAGCGTACCTTAGTTTGTTTAAATCGCCCACATGTGCTTGTTTTCAATCTATATTTCATTATTGTAAACAAATCATCCATAAACATTTTCGTCATATAACTGCAACTTGTTACAGTCTTAATCCCCATTAATTGTTCCCCGCCCTAACTGGCTAAAAAATGATTAATGAGAGAACAATACAAATGTTTTACAAAATGCCTGATTAGAAACTGATCTCCGGATTGGGCGAGAGGGATGCCATAAAACCCTTCCCCTCTCGTAACTTGGCTCCCAAACCTCAGATATCGAAGGTGACGATGGACCAATCTAAGCCTTTTCAAAATCAAACAACGCAGCAAGCGTTTCAAGTTCGGTTCCTTAGGTATTTCACTGCTAAAACCCGAGTGGCGACTCTTAATGGAGATGTTTCGCCGCGCTTTTCCAAAAAGGGCCGCACCCAAATTTTTCATAAAAATTTTCAGGGGCGTGTGCCCACAGTGGTGACTCTGCTAGGGAAACATTGCATTAATTAATATTTGGCAATTAATACACGAATGAACAATATTTTAAAAGTCTGTCAAAACAGTACGCTCCGCGCTGCTGAAGAACGGAATGGTAACGTAACAGATTTGCTCACGATTTCAGCCACAAAATAGTAGACCCTCTACAGTTTATCCAGAAGGCATCCTCTTCAAGGCTAGATTTCCTTGCTGTAACAGAGGCTGATTGCGCATATGTTTCTAATTAGCAAAGACAGATTGCTAATGTGGAGAAATGGCGATAGGGGGCATTTTAAAATTACTTGTGATGCAGCCATGAAAACGGATGATTAGGTTGCCTCAAAAGGAGTGATTGTTTTGAGATTGGAAAGGTAAGCTCGTGACTGGTTTTGCGAGGAACATCTTTGCTTCTTTTGTCGTACAAGCTGAAGTAACAGCAATCCTGAAAGCTTATTGGTGAATTTAGTTTATTGGGCATGGTGGTTGTATTTAGAAGGGAAGGTGTTTGAGGTGGCAGATAAGAGGCTAAAGGGGGAGTTTGAGGAGGGGTAAATGTAGAAGCTTTTGCTACTGGGTTTGAGCTGTGCGAATCCTGATAGCTTGGCGAGGCCTTCTGTGAGGAAGGTTTCACCAATTTTGAACAATAAGGCAGAGATGTTTGTCATGCTGAGATTGAAGCCGAGTCTCAGTTTCTCTTGTGGAGTGTCATTGAGTCTAGTAGACATTGTTTCGGTTGCGGAAGAGGAAAATCAGACACTAGGGCCCATGTGGTGACATAGTAGTGGTCATTTTCTCTCGACATTAATGTAGAGTTTGTTTTTTGTTCGTTGTTCATAGGGAGAAATAGTGTTTTGTGTTTTTTGGGTTCTGTTCAGCCATGTCTAGCGAACTGGTTGGTTTTTCTGCTGTATGCTGAGGACTAAACAGTGTCATGTTTCCTGTTTGAGTATTCTAGAGTTGAATTCTTTTCTTTCTTTTCGGTTTTTCGTTTCTGGTTTCGATTGAGAGAAAGTGAGTTGTGTTGTTTAGTCAAGCCTGATATGGAATATTATAATAAGAAGTTCAATGGCCTGAGTTTCAAACAAATGAGAGTCATGAGACATCTACCCATTTGTCTTCTGCTCACAAATCTTCCTCTATAGTTCAACTAAACTACCTTTGTTTTAGTAGCTCTTGGCCAATCAAATAGCATTCAAATATGTAAGTCCTGATATCTTGTTATCTTGTGCAGGTTTAAGGATACGCCCAGGCTCAATGAAGTGTGCGTGAGGCGCAAGAAAGCTGCTAAACAGGTCAAACTTTGAGGACTTGTCCCGAACACTCCCGAACTCCGATTTGTGAGTGGTTTGAACCGTTAGAAAGCTTATTCAATTTACTTTCTAACCCACGTATTTTGGATCCAAAACTTTTTGTACAATAAAAGACTTGAATATTTTATCCTAAGTGGTTCCAAAAATAATTCATTTAAGTAAAATGCTCACATTTCACTCATTTTAAATTGTATCGAGACCCATTATATATCAATAAATATAGTTTTTAGGGCACTAAAAGATGGTGAAATCCAACCACCAAAAAATTTAAGTTTCGTTTATGAAAGAGGGGTAGAAAGAAGGCTAGCACAAAAATCGTTGGAGCCGTTAGGCTAAAACACGTACTCGAGAGGTTTTTGTGGTGATAGTGTGTCAATTGATTGGGTGGAGATGAAGTAAAAATGCAGTGGTGAACTTATAGCGGTCAAGGTGTTCCTGACTGTACTAAAGGGGTGAAAGGGCAGTGGTCAAATTCTGATAGTGATGGTAGCGTAGACGATCGAATTTGGCATCGTAAATGTACAAGTCTCGCCTTCGGCGAATCCTTTTGATGAAACTCGAGAGGTTTTTGTGGTGATAGTGTGTCAATTGATTGGGTGGAGATGAAGTAAAAATGCAGTGGTGAACTTATAGCGGTCAGGGTGTTTCTGACTGTACTAAAGGGGTGAAAGGGCAGTGGTCAAATTTTGATAGTGATGGTAGCGTAGACAATCGAATTTGGCGTCGTAAATGTACAAGTCTCGCCTTCGGCGAATCCTTTTGATGAAATGGTTTCTGACTACTTGATGATGTGTGTGGAAAAGCCCTATGAACTTTGTGAAACTATTACAGAATTGACGAATAACTCATAATTAGGGAAATGTTTGTTGAAAGGAACTTAGAATGTATAGATGGGTGTTGAAAAAAATTTTAGCCTCTTTAACTCCGATAATCTTTGAATCGTCCTGCTTTTGACCAACTTTTCATAAACTAAACTTATCATTTTCATTGGTTGTTTTAGTTACTTTTCAATACTTTGAAAACCTTATTAATCATTGTATAATTGGTCATGATCGATTAAAAATGGGAGAGATGAGAGCGTTTTACTAAAATGAATAGTTTTTTTAACCCACTGAGAGTAAAATGGTGACGTCTTTTGATGTATAATTATTTTTTGATCCGAACTACTTGGGTTGGAAAGTGCATTGAACAAGCTTTCTAACGGTTCAAACCACGTGCAAAACGGAGTTTGGGAGTGTCCGATGCAAGCCCGCAAAGTTTGACCTGTTGCGCAGATTGGAGGATGCGCCCGGGCGCATTTCAGTGCGCCTGGGGCGCATAAACTTGCGCTTGAGGCGCAATGAAGCTGCAAAAAAGGTCAAACTTTGCGGATTTGCCCCGAACACTCCCGAAGTCCGATTTCCCCATGATTTGAACCATTAGAAAGCTTGTTCAATTTACTTTTTAACCCAAGTATTTTGAATCCAATAAATTTTGTACATTAAAAGACGTGATTATTCTATTCTAAGTGGTTCAAAAAAAAGTCATTTCGGTAAAATACTCGCATGTCACTCATTTTAAATCGTATCGAGACCCATTATATATCAATAAATGGAGTTTCTAAGGAACTAGAAGATGGTGAAGTCTAACTACAAAAAGGCATTTAAGTTTTGTTTATAAAAAAAAGGGGTAGAAAGAAGGCTACAAAAAAAATAGTTGGAGACACTAGGCTAAAACACGTTCTTAGTTTCATTCGGTACTCAAATACCTAGTTCTTACGTATTTTTTCATTACTCAAGTGTTTTGGAGAGTAAATATTGTAGCTAAACTCCACCGAAGTGTCGATGAAACCGAGAACACAACAAAACTTGAGAATGTTTCTAAAACGAGAACACCTAAATTGATTTAAGGATATTCTATATATTTTCATCTAACTCAACCACATTGCAATGCATCGAGAATAATCTCTGCTCGTGAATATAAAAAAAAAGTATATTCTCAAGGTTAAGATTCACTGCTACATCATAACCACCACATCTATCTAACAGAATCATCAATCGCTTAGAGATTGTGGTGCAAAAAATTTTAGAATTGAGAAAATTCTCTCATTAACTCCCGGGCTTGGCTTTCTTTTTTAGATGGCGACAAGTCTAGTTCATTTTTTTGGAGCTTCAGTGGTGGCCATCATGGTTAAGGTGGTTGTGAGGGGATTTGGAAAATTCTTAAAAATTCGAAACTTCATATTTCTCGAACTTCGTTAAAGTAAGAATTTCTCGATGATTTTTATATATGTTGGTGGTGGCAGTGGTAGTGGTGGTGGTCGTACGAATCGTGATATGGTGAAGCGAAGAAACTTGAATTGAATAGTCTCAGTCTTTTTGAATCGAGTATATTGTGAATGTTGTTTTGGGGTGGTGGTAATTTTGAAGTGTTGACGATGAGCTTTAAGACTGAAAATACTCTAAATCCAAACAAATTAGGAAAAGGCGGTAGTCAAGTGACAGTGGTGTAGTACTTGAGAGGTTGTTTTGGTGATAGTGTGTCAATTGATTGGGTGGAGATGTAGTAAAAATATAGTGTTGAACTTATATCGGTCAAGGTGCTTGAGATTGTATTGAAGGGATGAAAAGGCGGTAGTCAAATTCTGATAGTGGTGGTAGTTTTGTACTCTAAATGGTGAAGTGACAATGTTGGTGGCGTAGACGATCAAATTTCGCTTCGTAAATGTACAAGTCTCGCCTTGGGCAAATCCTTATGATGAAACGGTTTCTGACAATTTCATGATGTGTGGAAAACCCTACGAACTTTGTGAAACTCTTATGGAATTGGCGAATACATTTTAAATAGGGATGTGCGTGTTGAATGGAACTTCGAATGTGTAGATGGGCGGGAAAATGTATTTTAGCCTTTTTAACTCCGATGATCTTTGAATTGTCCTGCTTTTGACCTTCTTTTCATAAACTAAACTTATCATTTTCATTGGTTGTTTTAGTTACTTTTCAATACTTTGAAAACTTTATTAATCGTTGTATAATTGGTCATGATCGATTAAAAATGGGAGAGATGCGAGCGTTTTTCCAAAATGAATAGTTTTTTTCACTCACTGAGAGTAAAAGGGTGACGTCTTTCGATATATAAATAACTTTTGATCCAAACTACTTGGGTTGGAAAGTGCGTTGAACAAACTTTCTAACGATTTAAACCACGTGTAAAATGGAGCACGGGAGTTTCTGGTGCAAGCCTGCAAAGTTTGACTTGTTTTGCAGCTATGAGGATGCGCCCGAGCGCATTGAAGTGCGCCTATGGTGCATAAACTTGGCCTGAATTCCAAATAGATGAGACAAACTATAGTTCCAAACTACTTGGGTTGGAAAGTGCGTAACAAGCTTTCTAACTGTTCAAACCACACGCAAAATTGAGTTTGGCAGTGTCCTGTGTAATCCCGCAAAGTTTGACTTGTCTACAAATCAATTGTCTCAGATTATCATTGAAAAATGAACAATACAGGTAGAAATTTTCTATGCAATACCCCAAGAGTTCTTTGGACGTTGATGATTTAATTCAGGGTAGCTCAACCTATTTTAAGAAGCAAAAAGGAAGAGAAATGCATCAAGATCAGGTACCAATTTGAAATTGATTGACATGAAATTTTTCATGGTAAATGATTGTAATGGATTGTACAAGATGATTGTCTCAGATCAATTCAAGATGAATCTTACAGGTAGAGATTTTCTGTGCAGTCCCCTAAGAGTTCTGTGAACCACGATCACTTAAAAACGACGTAGTTTTCAGTAACTTCGCATGTTGAGGATGCGAAGTGTAATTCCACGCGGCCACAGGTAATTTAATGCGGCCAAGAGTAATTTTAAGCAACCAAGAGGCATGAAAACATAAGAGCATCGTGCGTAGTAACTACGCTTTCAAAACTATGCGGCCATGAGTAATTAGAAGCGGCAAAAAGTAATTATATACGGCCATAAGGAATTATAAGCGGGTAAGAGCCTTGTAGTTTTGAGTAACTTCTCATGTTGAAGATGCGGAGTGTGTTGAAATTGTATTTTTTTAAAATTTGATCAAGAAAATAAAAAATCTCCCTAGCTCGTTATTTTGATCTTGAAGCTCCATCTTCAAATGGGGAGAACCGAATAGCTGGAAGTCGATTGAAAAAAAATGAATTGTGTTGAATTCTTGAAAACCCAATTTTTTCTCTCTCTAGTTTTTTTTTTACTTATAATTTCTGCTCCTGCCGCCATTGCTTGTTTCCTTTGCATTACTACCACGACCTTGAAATTCTGATTCATGTGTACTTCAAGTTTATGCCCATCTTCATTTACTCTCGATTTGGCAGAACGGGTGAGAAAAGATAAGAGACTAGGAAGGAAAAGAAAAGAAAGGATTCAGTTTGGGATAAGAGAAGAGCGATCAAAAGAATGGGAGGATAATGATATGCTTCCATCTTATTAGTTGAATAATTCATGAAAAAACTATAGTAAGAAATGTTATCCTCGATAAACGAGAGATGATAGAAGAGAAGGTAGTGGGATTTTGCGAGTGAGAGGGAGGAAAGAGAAGATTGCCCTGTGACATCATAAAGATTGCCCATTAACAGTAGTGCAACAAGAAAACAAACCACAAAAGTTCCATATCCAAATAGTAGTCCAACAAGAAGAGAAAACAAACCAAAAACATAAGTCTTACAATCCACAAAAGCTTACAAACTAACTACATAACCATGTCCTAAACCAAACCAACCATAAACAGAAGTTCACACATATGAAATGAAGTCCTTCTTCCTTTGCTCTGACATGCCAAGGAATATTGGTCTCCATGAAGGGTCATCCTTCAGTAGTTTCATCCCTTTCGTATATGATGCTCCATCTAGGTCTTCCATGGCATTAAGAGTTTTTATGCACTCAGCCAGCAAACCCTGTGGCTCACCATGGTCTTGAGAAGTCACACTAACACTAGTGCTCTTAGCATTATGCTTTGCTTCAAGGATATCCACCTTCCTCTTGCTACTTAATTTCTGCAAGAGCACTTAAAGATGCACTAAGGTTTGCAGACAATGAGTCCCTCTTCTTACTCTTGCTACTCTCCTTTGGCTCAGTAGTCTTCAAAGCCTTCATATCAAAAACCTTTTTGCCTTTTCCACTAACCACTTCTATTTCGCCATCGTCCTTGTCTTGTTTAAGTTGGAATGAGGGATCAGAACTATCTGTTCCAGAAGGGGAATGGACTGATGGGTGAGCATTGAATCCTGTTGCAGTGGTATCTCCAAGTATTCGGGTCATCGCTGCATAGTGTGGGAAACCTTTTTTCCTGAAATGCTTGGCCTTCTTATTAACCTAAGTGAAGAACAAAGTGGCTTGTATCAGACATAATTTATAAGCATGAGCAAAATAAAAGGGAATAGGTCATTTCTAACCTTATAGAGCTTCTCCCAGAGGGTATCATCAGCAGTAACAGTACCCTTTTCCGCACACCACCCAACGCCACTTTGGTCACAAAGGCTCTTAAATTTGGTGTGCATAGTGCGTAGTTGGTTGAACTTGTTTTTTATTTGAAGTTCAGAGTATTCGTATTTAGCTCTAGCGGAAAGACTCTTCCTCATCCTAGCCCAACTTTTTATCTGAAAAGTCCCAGTATCCCTACTACCCATGGTTTTCACCTCCTCCTCCATAATGTCAATAAAAAATGCCTCATTTTTCTTTGACCACAAGGAATCAGCTACACCTCCCACTTCAACATCATCATCATCCTCAATCTTGATACTTACATTGCCTTTGGTAGCCATTTCCTATTTATAAATCAACAAACAAAGGTACAACAAACAAAGGTACAACCAATTAACGAATAAGTTAAAGAAGTCATGCGGGTTTGATCGCACCATGTGTGATGTGAAGTTCACACGTCAAACCCATGTCATATATAAATGTCTATTTACATAATTTAGTTAAATTTCCACCAAGGATTCTTAATATCAACTTATCGTGGAGTCAGATCAAAAAACTAAAAAAACTCATTGCTCTTGGACTGTTAAAATACAGAGCAAAACTAGAAAATTTCATAAGCATATGGATACTCAGCTGAAAAGGCATCATTTGAATTATGGAACCCTTTGGATTGTGGAAAATGAGATAACCATTTAGCGAAAAAGTTTTGACCAGTTGACTTTGGAAATGAGAAGAGTCCTCCAATGGGTCCAATCCCCCAGAAAATAATACCTAAGGTCAGGTATTTTCTTTTCACAGTGCCTGGGCTTGAAAATCAGTTCCCTGAGCACTAGTTCTCCATGAGTTTCCATATTCCTAGAAAGTCACTTAGGCTCGATTGAATGCGAGATGAGTTTTGGGGAGTTATATACAGAGGTTGATAAGATAACATGTGGTATTATTGAAGGAGTGTCAAGGCATAAGAAGAAAGGCAGTCGTGTTTTGGAAGTGGTCGGTTTCTGGGTGCTTTAGGGGATCTTTTAGTTTAGAGGCAGGGTTTCGCTCCATAGTGTTCGGGTTGGCTTCTTGCCAATCTCCTGTACAGAGGTTGATAAAATTGGTTGTACCTTTGTTTGTCAATTTTAGGAAGCCAATTTCTAATCCAGCAAAAAGAAAATTTGAGGCAAATCCACATCAATTCTGCAAACCTAAATACAAGCAAAGTACTTGGCAAACAACATTTTCACCAAGCAATAGAGTAATCTCTCATTCGAAGTCCACAAAAATGAATTAGGCCACTAAAGTACGATTACAAACAAACTAGACCATAACATTGGAGAAATCAGGTGATTGTTTACATATCAATACATGAAATGCACAACCAACGACAGCATCTAGAAATACGCATGTACGCAGATTCAGCTAGAAATACAGTACAACAACAAAAGCAGATTCAGCTGCGTTCTTGTACGCATGTACGCATACGATTACAGCATCTAGAACTATGAATCAAAAAAGCGATCAAACAAGATCGAGAGAACGCGAGAGAGAGAGAGAGAGAGAGAGAGAGAGAGAGAGAGAGAGAGAG
>BPLS01015243.1:0-12270 GCA_019656275.1 Rhododendron kiyosumense | reverse complement strand
CTGCCTCTGTGTTAAAGAGGTTAGAGGGATGAAAATGAATAATTTTTCGACCATCGATTCGAAGTCGTGCCTTCAGGCACGGGCATCCACTAGTTAGACAATAAAAGAAAGAAAGGGTTTGGTTAGTAGACAAAGGCATTTAAAAGGATTTTCAATCTAACGGTGAAAAATATGTACCAATCCAACGGTGGAAAATATAAACCACCCCCTTCCCATATTATATAGATAGATGAATCAAACATGGGATCCCATAGAATTATACTAGATGAAATCAATTCTGGACAAATAGTCCAAAGACTAACAATCTCAGGACTATTAATCTCATAGATTTTAATTTGCAAAAATCTGCAAATTAAACGAGGCCTTTTAGTATTATCAGCATCCCTACTTTTTTAGGCCTTTTAGTATTATCAACATCCCTACTTTTTTAGGCCTTAAGGTTTAGTAAGGAGATTGAGTCCCTCGCCTAGCATTTATATAAAGCCAACGTCTCTATCAAATTAAGACATCAAAGTTATGCATAGGTTAAAGACAGTACTTAAAAAAATTACAAGATTGGTGTTCAACATAGTATTGAACAATAATGGCCAGAGATTAGTGCGATTTAATTACCATCTATTCTAATATATAAAAAGAAAGCACCAGTTTGGTGTCTCCTTTTTTTTCATGCTTTTTCATTTCCAAAAATACCCATCAAATGTGTGAACAAAATGTTCAAAAATTCATGGGCAAATATGTAAATTAACATGGCAGTTACCAAACCGCATAATCCTCTCTCTCTCTCCCATTTAGCCCTTCCAAAAATACCGCACGTACAAAAAAATGATTTACGGTTAAATAAACTTCTACACCTAGTGACCAAATGGGCAGAAAAGTAAAACATGACCCATGCCCCACGTTCAAACTTCGGGCAGTCACACAACTCCTCACCAGTTATTTGCTGCCTCCTGTTTGTGAATTTTTGACATTCCCACTTTTGTTCAACTCCTACAGGTCATCTATGGAAGGAATCTTTTGTTATCTTTCATGGACGAAGTGGACAAAAACCAAATTGCTTCGGTTGGATGCTCAAATCCCATGCATTCCGTCCAACCACTCTTCTTCCTAAATCATCAGCAAGTTCTACTCCACTTTTCCCTCATCTTCTTCCTTTACATCATTTCTCTGCCGATCGAAAAACCGCCGCCGTGCCGCAACTAGACCTATGTAAGTCGATCTCTTTAACATATATCATTCATGGGGTGTGTTTAAAAAAAAGGCTTACACAAGCTCTCTCTCTCCCTGGAATTTCGATTAGGAGTTTGCAGAAATGTAAACTACCAAATGGGAGAAAAAAAGTTGTACTCTGTTGTTCTTTGGATTTAATACTAGAGGCCGGGGTGCACACAATGCGTGTGCAAGTCAGATTTTGTCAAAATTTTAACAATTTCTTTCCGTTTAATGTTTGATCGATTTTTCACAAATTTTGTAAAAATCCAACTTGCACACGTATTGCGTGTCCCCTGGTCTAGAGAACCAAATTTGATAGAACAAATTGGTCTCCTTTAAAGCCCTACTAGAGGCCGGGGCACACGCGATGTGTGTGCAAGTCAAATTTTCACAATATTTGTAAAAATTTGATCAAACAATAAGTGAGAAGAAGCATTTTTACAAAAATGTTATGAAAATCCAACTTGCACACGCATCGCGTGTACCCTAGCCTCTAGTTACATATTATTGTACGGGGCATTCAATCCACAAAAAGAAACCATTCTTAGAGAACAACGAGAGATGGATTTGGACACAGAGATAAGAGCAGAAAGATGGCAGACATCTTTACCAACTATCGTGCACATCTACAGCAAACCCAACTCCTAGTGACACTACCTATTCCACTATAATTGATCTGGATTTTTCATAAACTCGACAAGATTATTCCCAGACCACGGGAAAAATGTGTCTTGCCATGTCTCCCGAACATTTAAAACCATAAGGCTAGTTTGATAAGGACTTAAGAAATGAAAATTTTGCTCATTCTAACTTTCTTGAATGAACATTATGCTTACCTTAACTTTCTTGAATATGTCTCTAACCTAGGGCAGGCCCCAGGGTGAGCCCAGCAACCCCCGGGCTAGGGCAACCAAAAAAAAAAATTCCATGTAAATATGTATGTATATATATTAATATTTTGACATAGACATGGCATGAAGGGTGATGTTTGCTTGCTGGTTAGCAAGGTGTACTAAAATTTTCCCAAGGGATAGGCGCCCAGGGTTCAAAACTTGTGCCCATCATTCAGGATTCTTTTTTTGACTCGAACAGAGAAAATTAATTCTGTTAACTAGGTCTCTCTCTCTCTCTCTCTCTCCATGGTCCTGCACCCACTTCTCTCTTCTTCTTTTTTTATGTAAAATTTTTTCATGAAGTGAAAGGGTATTTCATATTTGTTGTTGGAGTTGGTACACCAAAATTTATACAGGCACCAATTTAAAAGCTATAATGAAAAAATTAACCATTTTTTGAGTCCGGTCTGTATTTTTGCAAGTTGGTCCATAATATTTCTTTTTTCATTTTATTATTAAATGTTGAAAATTGATCAAAATAAGAAATAAATAAATAAAAGCTAAAAATAAATAGAAACCCATCATATTTTTTTTGAATCAAATCATGCTAACTCATAAGCACTATAACCAGAATTACATTTTAATTTTAATTTTTTAATAGATATCAAACTAAAAGTACAACGTAATTTTTTTGCCTTGTAATTTTTTTATTTTTTTATAATTTAAAAATAAGCGGGCAACTAAACTCGATGTTGGGTTTGGGTTTGAACAATCCAAAATGTCGGGGCCGGCACTGCTCTGCTCTGACCCCAATTCTTAGAGAAGCTAGAGCCAAAGATGAAAATGAATCGAGCTTCCTCATAGTTATATATTCTTCACCATGTAAGTCAAAATAGAGATCCCATCATTGAGCTACCAATATCGTGTCTATAAACATCCCAATCTGGGCTTCTAGATTAGTTTATTTACGGTATTTGATTCTCCGATGATGAAATGGATTAAGAACACCCTGGGAATTATAAGTATTTGAGCTTTGAGTGTTCACAAAACCCTTGAACCTAACCTAACCCTAAGCCACTTCAAAAAGCTAAAAAACCCTACTGGCAGGCGTTGGTTGAAAACTAGCGTGCGCGGATCAAATTGACAGGTATTGGTCAACAGTCAAAGCTTGGCCTTTAGGACAGATTAGAAACTCTATAGTGGGTTAAATACCAAATTTTGGGGGCAAAGTATAATGTTTCTTATTTTGTAATCAAAGAAAGTAGGGTCAAGTGTCTTTTAGTGTCTCCGCCCTTGCTCGTAAACAATGCCTTGTCAAAGCAGCATTAATCGTTTTCCTTTTTGAATTCAAATCAAGGGATAGTTTTCGTTTTACACAAAATTTCCAATAATTTGGTGGCGTTCATTTTACATTTTGACAATCATAAGCGTTTTACTCAACTTAAGGCTTAAATCTGGTTTTTGGCGATTTCAAGTGCAGTTGAATCAGATGTAGCTTTGACTTGCTCAAATTTTGTAAAAGTTTAAGTTAAGGGCTGGCTTTGGTCTCTGTGTTATGCGTATGCATCGCTCCTGTGGCCTATACATGACGACATACAATGCTGTGTTATTGCTAAACCATGAGTGGCATCATTAGCTAGTGGCTGTATACGGTTTTCAGTCATGTTAATATAATGCAAAATGGATTGGTTATTTTCACTATTCATTTGTTGGTGTTGTTGGCTTGTTCATTTTTCGATGGCTCTCTGGTCTTTATGGCTACTCTTTGCGAACTTTGATATTGGGCATGATATTCAATGTTTACCTTCATGTCACAGGTAGTAATGGAATGGATTAAAAGGGTTGCTTGCAACCGTGGGCTTGAGAAGGAATCCCAATTTAATTCTGTTCCTGCTACTTTCTAATACAGTTGTCACTCATATATCTTTAGGTATTTCTGCTTGTTTTCTTATTTCTCTATCTTTTATGGGGAGTGATTTTCGCACTCCCCAAAATTGTTAACAAACATCAATATGGAGTTGATTTTCGCCCTCCCCAAATTGCTAACTTTGGGGAGTGCAAAATTCAACTCCACAAGTTGGCCCCTTTTCTATCGTTGGTGTTTATTTCTTTACCATGCAACTCTCTATTTATCAATTCTGTCCCCTTCTTCTCCAGCATAGTTGTGGATCCTACCAATCTTAGTGATGGTTTACACTACTGTGAACTGTATGGGATAGATTGCAAAGCCCCATGGCATGGTCCCCTATTTAGAATCCCAATTACCATAACGAAGGCGATGGCTATAAAAAATCGACCTGCCCTAGTTTCATTGGCAGGGATGTCATTCCTACCAAGTGATTATTACGGTGTTAAATTAAGAATTATGAGTCAGAATAACCTTCTGTCCTTGATTATTTGCACCTTTCAACACATGCATCATATGTCATTGTTGTGCTAAATTTTTGTGTGTGCTGATAAATATTTTGTATTGATGTTAGTGCTACACAAGGAGATTTGATGGTGATCAATCAATGTGTATTGCCATAGAACGTGTTGCTGTATCTAAACTCCTTTTCTTGGGTTTCTTGTTTTGTTTGATAACTCTAACAATGTTATAGGAAGTGTTGGAGAGGAAATTGTAATTTGTGCTTCAGAGATTAATGTGTGTTATTTATATCATTAAACATACTTTGTGTGATTAACCATCAACTGATCTAACAACTTAGGTTGTTGGAAAATGGGCCGGATTATCTTTATCACGTTAACACTCCGTTTCTCGTGTAGGACTGTCTTGCATGTGGAGTGGCCACGTTATCATGTTAGTCATTGACTTTGGTGAGAATGGATGGACCAAAATGGTGCTTACAATCATCCTCTTGTCCTTAAAACGCGAGATTTTTAGCTATTTGTATAAACTAAATCAATATCTCGGTGATATCTCTTCTGATTTTTTTCTCAGCCTTAAGTAGCTATTAGCTATTGTCCTATTTGTTTTTGCATAGTACACATTTATGTACATTCTGATGTGCTGTGAGTGAAGAGTACAACCCATTTTCTTGTTTTGGTTTTCCTAATCCCTCTTGAATGTACTGCTTGATAGATCATATTGAGAGGAAATTCATTGAGGTACCAGTTAGTGCTTCCTGGGTTGAGGCTTCAATGCGTACATCAGATTTTGATACTGCTAGAAGATTTAACATTGGCACTGTTCAGGTACATAATGCAATCAGAAGATTCAGAACTTGTTTTTTCCATAATCTAGACCTGCATTGACATTAGCAAGAAGGCCGCGAACAAATGCTCCATTTGATTTTTTTTTTTTATCAACGATACCAAACTACTGAGCACAGATGCTACACTTGATTTTTTTTAATCTGCGTTAAAGGCTGAGAACAGATGCTACACTTCATCTTTTTTCATTGGCAATAATGCATTATCTTAGCCAAAAGGCTTAGAAAAGATACTACACTTCTTTTTTTATCTGCGATACTATACTTGATTAGCCAAAAGGCTGAGAACAGATACTTGATTAACTTAGCCAAAAAAGTCTGTTACACTTTATCTATTTTTATTGGCGATACTACACTTGATCTTAGCCAAAGGGCCGAGAACAGATGGTCCGCTTGATCTTCTTTTTGATCGGTGATATTACACTTGATGTTAGCCAAAAGGCCAAGAAAAGATGCTACACTTGAGCTTAGCCAAAAGGTCAAGAACAGATGCTACACATGATATTTTTTTTATATTGGTGATTCTATTATACTAGATCTTAGCCAAAAGGTGAGAATAGATGCTACACTTTATTTTTATTTTTTTGATCAGGTATACTGCATCTTACTACATTTGAGCGCTTAGCCAAAAGGCCAAGAAAAAATTCTACACTTTCTTTTTCTTTTTTTATCGGCAATACTACACTTGATCTTGGCCAAAAAACTCGAGAACAGATATTACACTTGATTTTTTTTTTTCATTGGCGGTACTACACTTGATCTTAGCCAAAAGACCGAGAACAGATGCTACACTTGACTTGAACTACATTCAAGCCGCCCCCTATTTTCTCCTTGTCAGTTTTCTTGCCTATGTTGCGCTTGATTCAAGTCACCTCCCCTGGGCTTGCGTCTGGAGGCGCCCCTTTTCTACAGTTATGTTACACTTTGATCAATTTATGTTATTTGATTGACTAGCATTTTCTTCAGTTCAACTTATTTCTGAACTGCTGTGTCTAAAAAAAGAAGCTTTAGGTGTTGAACAAGCACATTTGCTCACTATGGCCTCGTAGCCCAATGGTATCCAACTGCGTCAGTGTTTCTCACTTCGGAAGTTAGTATAACTCCAACCATCAAATTTCTAGTTAGCTTCATGTTGAGGGGGAGTTTAGCCTATATGATAGTGCGAGTAAATTAGAACACATTAATTCCTCAAATGCAGTGTTTTCCTCACTTGGGAAGAAGTTGCAATAATAGAGAAACCAGAAAGAAGCTATGACAACCCCAAATATCAATGAAGAACTGATAAAAGTAGGAAAAAAAAACCCTGACACATGCAATAGAACTCAAGAATAAGCATTTCAATTCGTGAATAGACCACCTAATTTCGATTATGTTCATTGCAAATGGTCTGCATAAGCATAAAACAGCGCTTTTCACTCTGAACCAAGCCCTCGGAGTTTGCAAAAGGAAAGAGAGAAGAAAAAGAGAAAGAAAGAAGAAAAAGTATAACACTTATAGACTGTAATTGACCAAGACTCTTTTAAGTTTTAACACACCATGCCAAATGGCAAACATCTCGGGAATTTACAGACTTAAGCCAACGAATTGCGACAGCTAACTAAAAACAGACCAATATACAGTAACAGAACGACGCTTCATTAACCTGGCAACCACCTGTTCCACTCTTTTGCATATCCAATTCTCACTTGCAACCACCTGTCTACCCCTGTCCAGATGCCAACTCTTGAAATTGGCGCGAATACATGCACCAAATCACATAAATACACATATACACATACAGAGAGAAAGCTAGATAGACCAAGGTATCTCACGTCATCGCAACCTGTGATTCACCTCTTGACAATCAATATACTCCCTTATGCTACATTCCCTAGAAAAGCTCTGCAATGACCATCGTTACCAAAAGCTCTCCGAACCAAGTCTTGCGTTCCCCAATAAATTAGGTCCAGCTACATGAATCCATTATGCTCTCATTGACTAACGTTCAAGTAGCATCTCATGATTCCATGCCAAAAGAGAGACACTAAAGCAGTTACAATCCAAGTTCCACCAAAAACCGAATACTGGACTTATGATTAAGTGTGTTTGGGCTATGTCCCATTTGGTCTTTATTGTTTTATCTAGGCTTGTGGCCTTTAGGTGTTGAGCTTTGGCCCTTGGGGTTCTTCTTTGGTTGGCATCTTTCCAATCAAGGGATTGGGTCTCGGATTGACACTTGTTGCCTTCTCCTTGTTCCCTTCGGTCTTTGTAATCTCTCAAAGATTAATAAAAAAAATTCGCCTTTAAAAAAAAAAAGGACTTATGATTAAGCAGCTATTATTGCATTTCAATACAAGAAAGAAAGGCTAAAAAAGGACCAAACAAAATTAATAACCTTGATAAAAACCCACGAATGAAGTCAGAAAAAAAAAAAACTAGGAAGCTAACTATAAGCGACTTATCGAAGCACAGAGCCCCCGGATGATGTAGCTCCATTTGACATGTGTCAGGAGTGAAACGCATGTGTCTGAACAACATCCTAAACATGTAACATTTTGACAGCCTCTGGGTATTCTGAACAAGCTAACATAACAAAATCAACCATACAAGAAAAGACAAATAAATCAAACAATCGAACATAAACCTCTAGAGAGAGAAAAAAAGTTATTGACAAACATTTTTGTTTAGCCTGCTCGAGGCAGTAGGAATCAGAGGGAGCTTTTTACAGGGTCCACATCAAACTAAAGAGCAGACAATGCCAAAAAAGAAGAAAGAAAAAAAATAAATAAAAGCAACTTCATTATTCATTCCACAATTACAGAATGAATGATTATTTCATATTGAAAGCACAAGAGAGTAGAGACAGCATCAATTCGAGATAAGTAAGAACTGAGAAGTACAGCCGCAAAAGGAAACTATATGTGGAGCAATTAGGCATAAATTGATATACCGAATCCACAAAATTTGGTCACTTCAACTCCATTAACAACTACCTGAGTCTTTTTTCGGCTTACACCCATTATCTTTTTTATCGAACCAATCCATTGTCACAAATAGTTCATGGGAAAAGTACGAGACTTTCAGTTTTCCAATGAAGATTAAGATTGTTCAAGTGAAAAGCACAACTAAAATAGAAGGCATTTTTTCCCAACATCTTCGCGCTTTTTCTTTGGAGTACCAAAAGTTCTTGACAGTATGCAAGGCACTCAGCATCATATACAGCAGCAAATCCTTCTAATGACCCCAATCACTTCAAACAAACAAAGAGCAGCAATAAACAAAAAGGAAAAAGATATGAAGATATGAACAAAACACACATTAGTTAAATAACTACAAGGACAAACTTGTATCAACATAGATCAGTCCTTGAAGGATAGGATATGTTTATATATGTCGGAATGTAAAAGACATGACATGGACAAGTCACAACCGGACACGTCGCACCCAAAAGTAAAAAGCAATCTACTGACAGACATCTCTTGCTACTGTAATCCAAAATGCTTATGGAACCTATAACAACTGGTTAATTGGGTCCGAAGAAGTGCCCAAAGAACCCAAAGTTTCTGTTACAACTGTGATCTTCTTGAGGGGGGACTAAGAGATGAATAACCACAACATATATAGAGACCGATGATTAATTGTACCATGCAGACACAATTGACCCACCAGCCATATTGGTTGGAACCCCACTACCTGGCAGCATCTATTTGGTTAGTGGGGCATGTGCTGGATTTGTAAGAACATATAATTTGGGCATGGGCCCTGACTACCCTCGATATGAACATGGCCCACATATGCGAAGAACTGCTATAAGTAAAATACAGTTAGCCTAACAAACTAGGGATAATCTTAGGTATTCACCTAACCATGCTATAAAAATACTGTTAACCTAATTCGAAGTGCATGCAAGCAGCCCGAGACGCCCTGCACAACCATACAAGGAAAAAAAAGTACGAGGAAGAAATTCTCATACAATGGAAACATTTCCAGATTTGGCTGATGAGCGAAAATGAACCACCAACAAGCAAACATTCAAAAATGAGATGATTGAGAAAACAGAAGGAAGCATTAAAAATGATCAGACAAGTCACCAAAGAGAAAAAGAAATATAATCAATGGCAGTTCAATCATATTATTGATAATCAAAAATTAAGCATGTCAGAGACAATTCCTGAGAAAAACTTAATTATGATTTATACGTCTCAATAAGATGTTCTTCAGAATCAGCATCTTAAGGCCAGCAATTACCTGGTCCTAGACCTCACCCCCTATGACGAAAAGACAAAGGAAGAAAGGAAGGAATAAAATAAGATAAATATACACGGGAATAAAAATAGTAATTAAGATTCACTTTTCACCTTTGTAACCTCTAACGTAATCTGAGTCATAATGTAGCATCTTGTGCCCCTTTTCGAAGCATGGCTTATAAAAGATGGAAAGAGACTTTGTTACGACTGGTGAAAGACCTCAAAATTGATATTGAGGACACTAGCCACATATGTTGCTTGTTTAGAAGGAATTGGAAATGTAGAATAGCTACACAATTATTGGGACAACATTCTCTTTGCACTTTAAAGGCTGTTCAGTGTTTCAATGATCATAACTAAGACTGGAGGCATGAAAATCAAGAACCTAAAGAAACAAATTTAGGTGCTACTCAGTTATGAGGCTGTTGGGATTTGTCCCACATTGGTTAATTATCTCCTCCAAAAACTAGTATATGAGCCTGGGCAGCCTCTCCACTCTTTGCCAATTGGTTTGGAGTTGGATGCTTTAACATGGTATCAAAGCTAGATTTTTGGAGGCTTTTCCCCTTGGTTTGTGCCATAGTTGCACTTTGTTTCATAGTGATCCGTGTGTTATGGATCCTTTGTTTACCTCTCCACATGCAAGTCAGGGGTTGCACGTGCGGGGGAGTGTTGGGATTTGTCCCAAATTGGTTAATTATCTCTTCCAAAAACTAGTATATGAGCCTGGGCAGCCTCTCCACTCTTTGCCAATTGGTTTGGAGTTGGATGCTTTAACAGAGGCTTTGTTCCTGTAACAATCTTATCTGCAAGGGGGTACTTGGTATCGCATGAAGATTATAACACGTAAATCACACCAATGGAGAACATTAATACACAAAATTTAGAGGCATTGATTTCGTGCTCACTTTAATTAGTGCAAAAATCAAGGTTTTCATCAAATAGAAGAGGGAAGAACAATGTTGTTTAATGTACCTCCCCAGATGGCATTTGGCCGCATTGTGGTTCTGCGATAGAATCAGTCATCTTTTGACATATAAAAGCAGGGCCTACAACCGAGGATTTTTGTCTTTGAGTTGGGGTATCATCCATCAAAGCAAGGCATTCAAATATTTGCAGCTTGGAATTTATCAACCACCATCCTAACATCATCATCAGCGTCAAAGACTTCCATTATGTTCTTAGATTCAACCCAGATATAACCTGGATTCTTCAATACCTACTTATCGCCCATCATTTTCCTAACAACCTTTACTTCTTCCCATCTCCCCAAAGAAGAATACATATTGGCTAGAAGCACATAAGGGGCTGAGTTTGAGGGTCCAGATGAAAAAGCTCCTCTGCTGCTCTTCTAGCTAGGCTCACATTAGCATGAACCCGACAAGAACTAAGTAAAACTTCCCATACAATAGGATCATCTTTGTATGGCATTCTATCTATTAGTACTTCTGCTTCATGGAATCGACCATCACATCCCAGAGCATCTATGATGCATGTGTAGCGATCCAAAAGTAGGTCCACACCATGTTCAAGCTTCATCGAATTGAATATTTCGATCCCTGTATCAACTAGTCCTGAATGGTTACACGCAGTTAGAACAACAACAAATGTAATGCCATCAGGTTCCTCACCTGATACAATCATGTCTTTATATACACTAACAGCCTCTTCATCACGTCCATTTTGAGCATATCCAAGGATCATCTCATTCCAAGTAACAGTATTTTCAAGGGCATATCATCAAAATATTCCCTGGCTCCATCTACATCACCACATTTACAATACATATTAATCAGAGCACTCCCCACGTATACATCAGTCATATATCCATCTTTTGCTATCTGGGCATGAATCTGCCTCCCTTGAGACAAAGATGATAGATTTGCACAACAACTCAAGATGATAGCATAAGAGAATTGGGTGGACAATGTTAGAATATAGTATTAGTAGTTGTCCCACATTGCTTAGTTTACTTATTCAATAAGCGAGTCATCTATATAAATAAGATTGTTATGTGTTAGGGTTATTTAACACCCTACACATTTTTCCTTCCTAAACAACATGGTATCAGAGCAGGTTTACCATCCACCTTAGATATAAAAAAACCTTAGCCACCACCCTCTATCGCCATCATCATCTCACCACGAAACCCTAAAATTACAACCCTAATCCTGGCCTCTATCTTAACCCCAATCTGTTCCACCCATAGAAATCCCAAACTGAAATCTATAGCCATTAACCACTGTTCACCATCAGCACTGTTCCCATATTACTGTTCATTGTCGTTACTGTTCATCACTGTTTAGTACTGTTCCATCACTCATGGCTAGTCAGATCTATTCTCTGGCACTGCTTTTGGTTGCCGAAGGTATATTCGTATTGGTATTGTTGGTAGTTGTTTGATGCTTATTTTTAGTTGGTGAAATATTGGTGGCTGATCCGTTGGTTGCTTCTCATTGCACGGTGACATATTTGCAATGAAATCTGATTTTGATTCTGCTTCCGCTGTTGCTAGTGGGTGTGGTTTTTCATTCAACCATAGTCATGGTCATAGTCGCAGACGTGATTTTGAGTATCGTGGTCGGGTTTTTGGCCATGCTTTTGGTGAGCGTGGTAACATATATTGTTTTGTCGTCTATTTCGTTGACGTTGGTAGTTGGTTGATGGTAGTTAAAGTTGGTTGTTGAAGTCATTTGTTGGTCGTTGAAGTCATTCATTGGTCATTCAAGTCGTTTCGTTGGTTGTTGGTTGTCGTTGAAGTCGTTAGTTGGTCGTTGAAGTCATTTCGTT
>BPLS01015236.1:0-12047 GCA_019656275.1 Rhododendron kiyosumense | reverse complement strand
ACTGTCGGCAACTACTCCTCAATTACTTCACGCGTATAGACTTTTTTTTTTGGCTAAGCAAAAGGGGGAGGAGGGGGTGACCGCTCATAGCAATCTTCTTCTGGGTGTGATCATGGGAACTTCAGACCTGCGGTGAATTTCAGAACCAAGGTATAGTGGGCCAAAGCCGGACTACCCAGAATGACCAAGAGGGAAAAATTATTTTCCCTTCCTTTCCTTCCCCCATTATTTCTTTAAGTACCAAATAGAGGGTTACAGTTAGGATCGTGCTGCTTTTAATATTGACCTCTCGAAAAATTGTTTTAATTATAACTGTTGAACGGTTCGGATTATTTTCACAAATAATTGTCTTTCTTAAAATAAAAGAAAGAAGGATAATTATTGAATTTTAATTATTTCTTTTATACTAAATAAAGAAATAATTAAAGCGAGATAAATATGAAGGAAGTAGAGATTGTTCATGATTCTCCATCCTACATCTAGAGGTGCTCTCCTCTCATATTTTTCCATCAGCACATTGAAGCATATAAGCTCCAGAGCTCTGAAGATCAAAGTCTTTTCCATTAGCACATTGAAGCATATAAGCAGATCAAAGCCTTCAAGCCCTGCTTGTAGAGTTCTGAAGATCAAAGCTATCTTTCAAGTCAAAGCTGCCAAATGCTCTTCAGTTCAAAGCATCCAAACCCTGAACCCTGAAGAACGTGCCAAGTCCACCAATCATTAGTCTCCTTCAACCAAATCAAAGAAGATCTCAAATACCGATTTGAGACCAAGCTCTGAAGCCCTCAAATCAGCATCTGCAAATCCGCATCTCCTTCAACCAAATCGAAGACGATCTCAAAACTTGAAAAGAAGCTCCAAAGTCCTCAAGTCAATATCCACAAATCCGTCATCTTTTTCGAAGAAGCTTCAAAGCCCTCAAGTCAAAACCCGTCAACAACCGAAAAGAAGAATCAGAGGAATAATTTTGTTTGAAAATTGAATAAGAGATTGTAACCCTAAATTTCTCAAATTAATAAAATTGACTTATTCAGCATTTTTCAGTCTTTTTTTTCGTAGACTCGAATTTTGCATGTTACAGTTACATTTTGGAGTCTTTGGGTGAAGGATAGAACATCTCTCTTCCCTTCAGGATTTGCTGGTTTCATTGCCAGCTGGCCTCACTTCTCTCGAGTGTTTGGAAATAGGTTGGTGTAAAAGCCTTAATTTATCGGACGATGAGGATTTAAAGGGGCTTAGAAGTCTTAAGAAATTGCAATTAATTGGTCTCCCAGGGTTGGTGAATTTGCCCAAGGGAATTCTGGATGCTGCTGCTACGCTCACTAGTTTGGAAATTAGAATCTATGAGAACTTTACTACATCATTAGCCTCACTAAGCTACAGGATTTGCGTATTATCAGGTCAAGTCTCAACACCAGCAGATGTCGTGACACAGGAGTGGATTGGCCGAAGATCGCCCACGTACCTAATATTAAAATTTATTAATCAATGATAGGTATATTCTCTGAGTTCTTTTGTAATCCTGTGCCCTATACCGACAAAATTTTGCATGCTCATAGAATTAGGGTTTTCAATTTGGAGAGTAAAGAGACTTAACTTTTGGCATAATAAGTCAAATGACTTTTTTTTTTTTGGCATTTGTTAGTTTTCGTAGATTTTTTGAGAATTATTGTTTCTTCATGATGAGAGGAATCTAAAAAGTAAAAAAATTACAAATGAGATGCAAATTTTTTTGAATAAGGATGAATAAATTGGCTTATTCTTGTCTTTATTTAAAAAAATTGAGTTTTGAACGTATTTTTTTACTTTTTAGATTTCTCTCGTCATAAAAAAACAATAATCTTCAAAAAAATCGACGAAAAATTATCAAATGCGAATTCTTTTTTGAATAAGGACCAAAAAAAAAAAGCAATTTGGCTTATTTTGCCAAATTAATTAGGCCGCATAATTTTCTCTCTCTCTCTCCCTCCCTCCCTCTCTCTCTCGCACACACTAATGCTGAGAGTATCTCTATTCTCTAGCCTTTACAAAAAATTTGCCCAAATTTGAGTTAATGTTTCATTTGGTATCAATCACCCCAATGGACAAACTCTAATGGTATAATTGAGGGATCGGGGTTGGTGCTGCGCAGCCCGTGTTGTGAACACATGGATCATTGATCTCGGCAATCAACGGTCCAGATTAAAAATAAACTATTACCTGTTATAAATAATCTATTACTGGTAATAATTTATTTTTAATCTAAAGAGTTGATTGTCAAGATTAACGGCCCGTGTGTGCACAACATGGTCCTCCAATCCATAATTGAGTAAGAGCTGTATTAATGGTATAATTGTAGGGTGTGAGAGCTAGAGGCGGAGCTATGTTGGGGCCAAGGGGCCCCGGCCTCGACTCCCGAGCATCCAAATTTAAAATTTTTCTGCCTCGACTCCCGAGCATCCGAATTATTGATAATTATTCGTGTATGACTATTTATAATCTTAATAATTTTAGTTCAATTTGATAAAAAATAAGTTATTTTACATTCTTATTTCTTTCATAAAAAAAACACGTGACAGTTGAATTAGCCTAAAGAATCATTTTAATGTACAAATGTAATGAATTGGAAAACCAAAATCTTATGATACAATAAATACGTTTCGATAAAAAATATGTCGTTTAAGCCGGACCCCGAGGTCAAAATTCTGGCTGCACCATTGATGAGCTAGAGCAAAACAAGCTTTCAAACCATTGAGTAAAAGTGTGAGTCTCCCTTTATTTGGGCAAAACATTGAGTAAAACTCAATATGGCATGAGTTTTAGTCGAGGAATGGCATGAGTTTAAAGGCCTGTCACTCATGATTTGATTCCAAGTTTGTTAAAAGGACAAGGGCCGGAGATGCTCTAATGAAATTGCTTTTGGTGTTAACTGGTTTCTAATACTTCCTCCTCCGTCCCTTTTTTAAAGTCCTGTATTCTATTTTGGACTGTCCCTTAATAAGTGTCCATTTTGTAAAGTTAGTGGATAAAAGTTGGTGAATTTTCCATTTTGCTCCTAAAAGTAGATTCCATTTTGAAAGTTAGTGAGTAAAAATGTAATGATGATGTTTTAATAGAGGGTAAGGATGGAAAGTGGAGGTAAAAGTTGATATGAAATGTGTAATGATGATGTCTTTTTAATAAGTTAGAATTACGAAGTGAGACTCTTAAAAAGAGACGGAGGGAATACCTACTTTATATTCCCCACACTTTAGTTTGAAGTCCTTTGAGGACGGATATGAAGCAGCTGTATTAGAGCATCTTCAATTCTTACCCTTTTTTCTATCCAAATTTGGATAAAAATTTGAGTCAAAAACTTAATTTGAATTAGACATCTTCAATGCTAAATCCATATTTGTACCCAAACATATTCTTGAATGGCAAATTTGTAAGTAATGAGAGTGAGAACTCAAAATAGATAAACAAATGGGCATAACATTAGAGATGGGGATGGGTTTTTAAGTTTTTTACTTAAATTTTGAGTATGGGTAATAAAATGGGTAAGGATTGGAAATGCTAATAAGACTAGAATTCTTCACAAAATGGATTACAGATATACAAGGATCCCAAATAAAATTTCTCTCTCCTACTTCCTATTGACTTTCCCTTTAATTTCACAAGCCCCTTTGGGGGAAGTTGATTTTCAAACCTCTTCATTTCAAATTCACATCTACCCAAACAGGGACCTTTGATATGTAGAAAATAATCAACATAGATACGATGAGATATAATATTTGGTGTGCACATATCTACCTTATATAACAGGACATGTATCTTTGAAAATATTCTTTCTTAACAATTCAGATTTTTTCCTAATATAAATTTTATTTATTCATACAAATAAATTTAATGGTCCAGATTTCTCTTTACCCTTCATCATACAAAATGACATTTTGATAAATACAACAGCTTTGTTCGGATGCCATTTTAGTTTTAGTTTTCATTTTGTTTCTAATCATTAGTCTACATCTTTTTCCAATTATTACCCTATTTTTTCAATTATTACTTTCTTATCTCTCTCTATCTCTCTCCAATCATTACCCCTATCTTCAATCATTATCCTATTTTTCTCTCTACCCACTACCAAAACTAAACTAAACTAAACTCCCAACCAAACACTACCAACACATTTTTAGGACAAAAATAGATCACGGTGGTTCAAAATTTGAAACCTGAGGCCTCTCCCTCTCGGATCTCACACCCGAAACCCAGACCCAATTTCTGTCCACCGTGCCTCTGCTACTAACCACTCCTCTTCTCCCTCCGTCTTCTATTAACCTGTGAACCCATCTCTCTCTTAACTCTCGAGCTCCAACAATGTCGACACCATTGGAAGCATTCAAGGAACGGTGGAGGTAGCCGTCGCAGAGTGTGAAGGCGGAGAGAATTGGTAAAAAAAAAACGAAAGCCCTAATTTTGCTTAGTCTTTATTTTGTTGTTTCTGAATTGTCAAATGTTGTATTTTGGCGCAGAGGGTAGAGGGGAAATATGCGAAGCTACCGCGCTTGAGTTTTTCTGTCAGGTCACACAGGTAACAAATCTTCAACTCTCATCTGACTTTTTCCTTTTTTTTTCCTTTTTCTGCAATTGTTATTTTGTTAAATGTCTGATTTGTTCATTCAATCAGGCTACGTCGAACTCGCAGAGAGCATTGGTAAAAAACAAAAGCCCTAATTTTGCTTAGTCTTTATTGTGTTGTTTCTGAATTGTGAAATGTTGTATTTCACCAAAGTGTTCTCATTGTTTTACATCACCGATTAGTTGGTTGGATGAAGAAAGAATCAAGGTGAATTATTCATTATATGTGGGTTTTCAGTTTTGAATATTCCTAAATCGCCGATCGTCGTCGTAAAAAATAGTCGTCGTTGGGTAAGTTCTTCATCTGGGTGGGTTTGAGTGAGAAAGTTGGGATTTTGATTCATGCCCATTTGATTGTTGATGGGTATGGGCCGGAGTTGTTTGTTGGGTCTGCTCTGGTTGACATGTATTTTAAACTTTCGAATGTTGGGTATGCGTGTAAGGTGTTCGATGGAATTCCTGAACCAGACACGGTTTTGTGGAATACGGTGATTTCTGGGTTGGTGAGGAATTGTTTAGTCATTGGGGATTCTAAGGATATGAGTGAGGGTGGGGGGACGCAATTTGATTCGACGACGTTGACTGCAGTAATTAAGCCTTTGGAATAAGGGAAGTTAGCATCTGGTTCTATGTGATTATGTGAAACGGGTTTAACGTGATTCTATGATGCTGTCGTCTTGGTTGTATTTACATTGTCTAATCAGAAATTCGGTGCGATTTTAGTTATTTTAGTGGCTCATTCGTGGCCTTTAGGTACATTGAATCAAGGAAATGGACAGCTTAGGGTGATCTTGGGGAATATTTTGATGGCAAAAATGATAACAAAGTGCTTCTAAAGTTGATTTGCCCTTAAACTAGGATTCATATTGGCCTTTAATTTTTGTTGGCAAAGTTGATCTTACAAATTAGATTCCAACTTAGGAATGGGGTACATGAATGCTCATAAATTTTCTGTTGCCCGACAGTTGTAAAAAGCTTCAACTCCAATGCCATGGTTCAAAATAGGAACATGAGCCCATCAAGCTGGATTTTGCGATATATTGTCATCAAAACTTAGCCATTCTTTGTTGCTTTGGTGTTTCTTTCAGTTTCAATCTCCTTGTACCAGAAAACATAAGGATGAACTTTGTGATGTCACTTTGTAGAAGATTGAACCTCAATGAGCTGGTTACAAACGCTCTTGTCTACAGCTCTGCCAGTGGTAAGTTTCCATTTCATTGGTAGAAGTTTGAGCTTTTATTATTTTGATAAAGGATTTTGTTTTTATTTCTGTATGTATTGCCCTTTTATTTAGATATCATTGGAAGAGGATTAAGCTTGACATTCAAACGATGGGCTACAAAAAAGACGGCAGGATTCAAAAAGAACGGTCGCGACTCCAATCCAAAGTTTCTTGGAGTCAAGAAGTTTGGTGGAGAGGTTAGTGCAGGGCGGAATAAGTTTTGGAATCAAGTTTTGCCTATGAAAATTAAGATTATATTGTAAGCGTGTACAGTGTACTCATTTTTGTGTAGAGAGTGATTCTTGGTTTTTACTTTTTACCTGGTATTTAATGGAATTCCAAAAGCAAATTGATAGTTCTTTGTAGCTAGTTTAAATGTATAGTTGGGGGAGTGTCGTAAACATGGTAAACATGGGTAATTTTCTTTTGTGCCACTAAGAAGAGGATCACATACTACACACTAATGAATCGATACAGTGTTTGAGCCACTAGCTAGCAAGGGCCGTAGGCACGAGCAATTCCAACCGGTGTGCGTAGTGCCGTAGGCACAGGCAAGCACTAGTAATACAATACAACACAACACTGATGCATCATGTGGACACCGTTATAATTTGGTGATCACCTTTGCTAATCAAAATCTATGCATTAATGTAGTTTTTGGTTCATCTACTTTCCTAATTTGGTTGTCCTTTTTAGTCCTATTTTTCACATGTTGCCGATATGAATTGCTCGCTATCTTATGTCTGTTCTGCCCTCCTTTTATGTGCAGTGGAGCTTAAGTCTTCAATCTGGCTTCCTTGTGCTTGGTGTTGTGTTGGTACCTATGGAGCACGGGTACCGGTACGCGGTATGGGTACGGGTACGGGTACGGGAAACGGCAAAACCCCAAAAAAGTAAGGTACGGGTACGGCGGGGGTACAACAAATATATATATTATCTTTTACTATTTTTATTGCATAAAATGAAATATAAAACCTATTTTACCAACAAAAAGTAACATTGATAAAAAGTCAAAATGATGTAATGTTTGTGTTTGTTAGAGGTAAAACTGAAATACTAAACAATTAGAGGTATGCTGGAACTGGAAGATTAAAACTGTAATTTTTAGAAATTAAGAGACTTTATTGTCATGGTAAAGAACTTAAGGGGCTATGCTATATTTTTCATAATATATATTACTCCTACGATGAAATTGAGAACACTTTCAGACTTTCAGTCGATCTTCTCCGGCCAGAAGCCCTAAAGCGCTAAACCCAGCCATCACCTCGTCGCCGTCGTCAATCGATCTACTCTGGTTCTCTCTCTTTCTCTCTCTCTCTCTCTCTCTCCATCTCTATCTCTCTCTCTCTCATCTCTGACTGACTCTCCATCTCTCTCTCTGAAGTACCCAAGGCGTACCGACGGAGTACCCTTGCCGTACCCAAAGATACCAAAAGTACCCGGTACGATTTTGCCGTACCGACGCCGTACCCGTACCCGTATGCGTACCCGGTATTCGTACGGCGAGGTTTCTGGCGTACCCGTGCTTCCAAGGTTGGTACGTGCTGGTGTGCTAGGAGATGGTAATGCGGTTCTGTGTTTTTCATTCACACGACAATTTGGTCGATTCGCTTGGTGGTACACGCACCGAGTCTAAGTCCCATTTAATTGGGATCAACTACATGATTTTTCTCCAATGCCCCTGCCCAAGGCATCATGTTCCGTCATATCCAAAATGCCTAGGGCCTTCTATTGCGATGTATGTAATGTTGTTCTACAAGATGGCAGTTGTTTTTTTTTTCGCTTTGTTTTGTGGACGTATCAGTGATTAAAAAATTGCGCCTAGGCGAGGCTGGGTCGCCTCACAGTGGTGAGGCGAGGTGAGTATCGAAGAGGCGACCGCCTAGTCGCTGAAATCACAACTAGGCGAGAGGCGACCCAAAATGCACGCCTAGGCGTCGTCCAGGTCAAAAACACATAAGGGCAAAAATAACTTACAATTATATAGCATACACACAATCGAACCTCTCTGCTATCGCCTCTCCTTTGCGATCGAACTCAAAGGTAAGCGCGCTATCTCTCTCTCTCTCTGAGATCGATTGATCTCTCTCTCTGAGATCGATTGATCTCTCTCTCTCTCGCACCCTTCTCTTCTCCTTTTCTTCTTCTTCTTTTCCTGCCGACAAGATATGTATATATGTGTGTGTATATATATATATATACACACACATATACATGCACCCTTCTCCTCTTCTCTCTCTCCTTCTTTCTCTCCCTTTCTCTCACCCTCCTGGGTCAATCGGCTACAATATGAGAGCCGACTGGACTGGGTATTCCTTTTTTTTTTTTTTGCTGACTGGACTGGGTAATTTTTTTTTTTTTTGCCGACTGTACTGCGTATTCTTTTTTTTGGTCAAAGACAAACAGAAATATGACTGGGTATTTTTTTGCAGCTGGGTTTTTTTTTTTGCTAGTGGAGCTGGGCAGATGGGTTTTTTTTTTGGAATATCTAGATTGTTAGTTTGTTACATATTATGAGCGTATTTTACTAGTATTTCGTATGTTGGAATGTTGGATTGTTGGTTATTATGTAATATGGTGATGTTTGTTCTTGTTTTGATGGTAGGAGTGAATATTGGTCGTTTATGTAGTTTATATTACTTTTTTTTTAAAACGCTCTCCTCGCTTCAATGAGGCGCTCGCCTCAACGAGGGCTTTGTCGCCTCGCGTATTTAAATCACTGGGACGTATTGATTTGTTTGATGGACTATCTGTAATGCAATGGTTATATGTGCTCTCATTTTTTCTATATGAGTGAATCTATGGATGTAAACACCCCAATTTGGCCTAACAATTATATCAAGTCTCACATTGGGGACCATCTCAATGATGAATGGATATACTGATTGCTGATTGACTTCTCGTGAACCCGTGGACTTATGGTTAGTATTTTTAGCCACTTAGAGGATCCAATTCAGAGCCATATAACCTTTCAGGAAAAAATACTGCATTCTAGGAAAACCTATCTTTCGGTCGTAACATCGATCTCACGACCTCAACATCATTTCTTCACTTGTGAAACTTGTTACTTGAAAATCTCCCTAAGAGATTGATCTTTTAGCCACTAGGTCTATCCTTCAGCTGCTTAATTGTTCACTCAGCCGCTAGATCGTCTATTTTCTAGATTTTGGAATGTTCTGTCATACGTTTAATTTGATCATCAAAATCCTAGCAGCCAAATTACGATGCGTTCGGGCTACGTAAAGAGATTACCATGAGGAGTTAGAGTTGCCCTATAGTTCCAATTTTAATCGTGCAATGTGATTGGTTGGAGTGATGTCATCCGGTGCCTATATAAAGGGGCCGTTGGTTCTGAAAATATATATAATTGATACATTCAATCACCCCCAAAAGGCCCGAAATTCTGCACACATACTCTCTCAAATCCCCCCCGCAAAACCCTTAACCTCTCGAAGGTAACCGCAATCCGACGATCGAACTCCCGAAGTCCAAATCCTATCCCTAGGGTTTTTCGAGAAGCAAATCAGTCAATCCCCTCTAATCCAAAGCAATCAAGCAATTGAAGGATTAAGGTGGTGAGGCCTAGGAGCCTATGGTTTGATCTTTTTTACGTTTTTTGTGCATTAATTATAGTTTTTTACTCTCTGTTAATTGTTTAGTCTGGTGTAAGGAAGAACATTGGCTGGGTCTTCTATCCATCGGCCGATACATCAAGGAGGATCCCTCGACCGTGACATCTACTCACTGGCTGCGGGATCCATCTTCCTGGAACAGATTTGTTTTATTCTACTTATTCTGATGCATGTTTCAATAACTATCTTGGCTCACCATATCAACTATTAAAGGCTAATAATCAACTTATATGTTTAGAGCTAAACAAAGCAAATATCAATCATATGTCAAATAACTATACGCCAGTCTCACGATTGGGCAAAAAGGGGTGCCTAACATCTTTCCCTTATTGTACTTTTGGCTCCCGCACCCAGAATCTTTACTTATTTTTTCTAGTTTTATAAACTAGGTGGTGACTCTGTTTTGATGATAACCACTATCGTGTGGCGATGTTCCTAGCCATGGGAATATCCACGATCTTGGTTTATGAAGCAAACAACCAAACAAATAGCAACGATCAATCTATATGGTGATGCCCCGTCCCGGGAGGTGTCTACAATGGAATTGGTTATTTCACTTTGTTTGGTGAACTACGGATTATAATACTCTTATGTAATGGAATTGGTTATTTTTCTTTTATTTTCTTCGAATGAATTGCTCATATTTTGCTGAATGGCCCATGATTTGCTGTGAATGTACCCTTCAGAGGCATGGTTCTCTTTGGGAACTATTCCACTAACTTACCAAGTTACGTTTGATTTTGTTGGTTAGCTTTGTATTGTTAACTTTGCTACGGAAAATAAATTTGCAGGTCGTGCGTGCTTGAATCATGTAGTTTAGTTTATGTTCTCGATTGTGGTTTCATTTCGTGTTTATTTTGTTATTCTAGTCATACAATTTTCCTTGTCCAATAAAAGCAAATAAATTTAGTTTCTTTCCCTCTGTTTTCTTTCAATCTTTAACTTGTTCATCACATTCCACCCAGTGAATTCATGCTCCGAACAAATCATCTTAAGATTAAACGTCGTATTAGGATCAAAGAAAGACTTTTATTGACGCGAGCTAAAACTTCTATTTATTCCTGCTATGTGTGTTGCTTAAAAATACTAAAATGATAAAAGCTATTAATAGAGGATATTTTGGCCAATATTTGAGCCGTAAAATATATGGTTCTCTCCACAGGTAACGGATTTCTATATTTTGGAAGAGAGTATTAATTCACTCACCCAAAATCCAAACTCCAAATGTATATCCAAAAGTTTCTCTCTCAGATGCTTTATGCTTATTAGAATGGCTTATTTTACAGAGGTATTTACAGAGGGGAAGGGAAAATTACAAAAGATTCATGCATTTATAGCATTGAGTTGCGTTCTATTCAAAGAGCTCCAAAACTCAGAATGGAAGCTTTGCTTCATCTCTTTGGAATTGAGCCACGCTCGATTTCCACGTGATGAAATCTCCAACACATTCTTCATCGTCTTTGGGTGCCTACGTATCCACCATATGTCTTTCGTCTTTCGAAGACAAACCAAGCGATGACCTGCACGTTTGTTTTCCAAAGCGAAAGAAGGTAAAAGAGAGTCAATCAACCAAACCAAAGAGAAATTGGAAGGTTATGTAGAAGTAAACCTTGAAAGAGAACCGCACCCCTGAAAATGCAAGCGAAATCCAGAAAGTTCTGACACTGATGGTAACTCAAGGAGCTCAATCCTCGTCTCTAAAAGCCTAGTGAAATAATGATCCTGTAATGAAATGAAATTAGGCCAGGGATAGAGATGTATTTTTAACTAAATTAGGGGCTTTAACATTAAGCGGGTAAGCTTGCGTACATCAACCTTTTTCCGGACACTTATATGTGGAAGCTTCGTAAATGGGTAAGCCCTTTATTAACTCTGATAACAAATTTATAAGATTCTAGATCACACGTGGGGTAGTACGCAGCCTGGTTTTCTGTCTAGTAATTGAGATTTTTTATGGAATTGCAGTACTCTTTTTCATTCGATAAGTCAATAGAACTTTTTTGTAAGGCAGGTAGAGAAGGTACCTGCATATGATAACACTGTTGGATATAACAGTCAGGGACATGAGCAATGTTAGGCCAATCCTCTCCTATCCCTTCTTCACATCTTCTGCTCAAGTGGAAGCAGTCCACAATATGCAAACGCTGTAGTGCAGTGATACGTTGCATCCCTTGGGGTAGCGACATAAGACTATGACAATGGCGGATTTCAAGAACTTGAAGTGATCCGAGATTCGGGAGGACGAACTCTGATAAGGTTGTCAAATTCTTACAAGACGAGAGATGTAAGTGATTCAGTGTATCAGCAGAATCATTAAGCCCCTTGGGCAAACTCACCAACTCAGGGAGACCAATTAGTACTAACTTCTTCAGGCTTTTCAGCCCTTTCAAATCATACTCTTCCGTGAGTTCAAGATTTTGACAGTAACGAATTTCTAAATGCTCGAGGGATTTGAGGTGTTTAATGCCAGACGGCAAAGAAGCCAGTTTTGGACAGCCCCATATGACCATTTCCCGGAGGCAAGTGAGGTTTTGTATACCATCACCCAAAGACCTCAATTCACTGTTAACAAGCAGTAGAAATATCCGAAGAGAAGT
>BPLS01015221.1:0-20069 GCA_019656275.1 Rhododendron kiyosumense | reverse complement strand
AGCAATTGAATAATACATGAAACTATATTTTGGAGTATTATACAAGGCAATTAAACAAATAATGGTCCACGAGGTTGTGATTGAAATTGGGCTTTGACTAAAATGTAAAATAAAAACAATGGAATCTGCGCCTTAACTGCTAGGTGGGCCCATGATGAAAAGTCAATTTGCTTGGAAGGACTTTTGGGGTGCTGCCCATATACAAGTCGTGGACACTATAAAAAAATAATAATAATAAATACTCCCTTTGTCTATTTTAAATATCCACTACACTACTGTGTGCCATTTTTTATGGGGCAAATTTCACTTATCATCCCTGAGGTTTCTAACAATTACAGACACCTCCCCTCAGGTTTTAGAAATTGCACTTACCTCCCATATGGTTTAGTTGTCTGCTGCACAGACCCCCAACCGTTAGTCAGCTGTTACTAAAGATGACGGAAATTGGTGAGGTCAACCAAAAGTGGAGATTTATTTCCCATTTTGCCCTCATCTCTTGTCTTTAGTTTTTTGTTCTCTCTTTTACATTTTGAAAAGTGCAATAAACATATAGCGAAACACCACATGTTGATGATATATGTACAGACCAACAATAGAGAACACATGTTCAACATTTTGGGCTACCCAAAAGTGACGTCTTTTATGTTGTCTTATCTAAACTTTTTTAAGTTTTGGTAGAAAAATTATTACTTTTTTTGGTTTCTCTACATAAGAGGAATCTAAGAAGTAGAAAAATATGGATCAATTTGAAAATTATTATAATCTAAAACAAATTAAATTAAATAAACAAGATAAACCAATTTATATTGATTATTTCGGGGTTTTTTTAAAGTTTGAAAAATATGGTCCATGGTATTTTAATTTTTTTATTCTACTAATTGAGACAAACTAAAATATTAAAAATAATTGAATTAAAGTTTAAAAAGGTTCACTAACTATGAGAAAAAAGCCAAAAAAAAAGTAAAATTTTTAAATTTTTAAGGTCCATAGATTTGTAATAAGTGAATGGGTGGTTCTAAGATACGGTGGTGGTTTTGGAATAATAATCAACTACTTATTTATGTTTTTGGTTTCAGGCTACTCATGTATAAATTTTTGGCATTTATGTGAAATTAAGTTTAGTTTGGCATGAATGAAAATTTATTGCTTTGCGTTTTTAGGGGGAAAAAAAAAACTTGCTGGTATTCTCAACTTGTATAACTATAAATAAGTCTTTGAAAATAACCAAACATAACTCTTTTAAAACCCACCTTAAAAGATTGTATGTTACTTTTTGAGCCAAGGAAAAAATAAAACGAATATTTGGCATCTCAAATTAATTTTTGCTGTAAAGACAAAAGAAACTACTAAAAAAGTTTTTTTTTAACTACGTTTACATTTTTTTTGGATTTATTTAGTTGTTACAGTACTTGTTAGGGAACTTTTATTACCTTTGATTCAATTTTATACTTTTCCATATATAGTATGATTAAGAAATTTGGTAAAGAACTAAATAAGAATAAATGAAAATAAAAAGTTTCAAATTTTTATTTTTTGAGACTCCATATAGAGAAGAGGTGACTGGTCAAATGTTAATTAAGCTGGTTAGTTTTTTGCTTTTTAAGTTATTTATTTATTCAAATAGATAACATTGTAGTAAGAAAATTTGTGAAGGGGTAAAAAAGTAAAAGTGCAACTTCTGTTAGCAAAAGTTACCCGACAACTCTGACAGGGGAGGTAAGTGTAATTTCAAAAATGTGAGGGGAGGTATCTATAATTGTCAGAAACCTCAGGGGAGGTAAGTGAAATTTGCCCTTTTTTATGTTTTATATCTCTCGACGTATATTATTATGTTTTATATTTTTAAAATTGTTATTTTATATAAATAATTGAAATCTATAATTACATATATACTTTTAACAAAATACATTGTAAAATATAGGCAATTGAAAAATGGCACGCAAAATCGTAATGGACACTTGAAAATGAATGGAGAAAGTATAAAATAAAGGTTTCAAAAGGAATTTTCTACACACCTAACAGCCACAGCTGCGGCTTGGGTTCTGTGGAGGCAAGAACAGAGACGAGAGAACGAGAGGCACAATCCCTCGGAAACATGAGGAGCTTAACTCTTTGGCTAGGGTAATGAGCACATCTCTCCGAGTAGTATGGTTATAAAGATTTTTAGGGTCTTTTGCATTGAACTTTAGTTGTGCAACTTTGGAAAATTCATTGTTTTCAATGAAAGTATTTATTATTTTATCTTCATATTGTGTTTGTAGTCATCATATCAAATAACGTTTGTGTAAAACGTTTTTCAATGCTTCAGGATAAGTTATACGACGTGAGACAAGTTGTGTCATTGGTTAAGTCTAGTGAGACGTTTCGTGTCGTGTTGAGATAGCTTATACTGAGTACGAATCTTAAGAATATATTTGAAAATTATCGATAGGAATTGATACCCTAAAGGTGATCTGGTTTTATGTTGAATTTGAATTCTAGATCTCGCCACAATCATATTGCAAGGGGAGGTTGAATTGAAACCCTAGTCCTTCCTTTTTCCTGTTTCCAAAACCTATTAATAGCTTTCTAGTATAATCGTAGTTTAATCAAATCAAATCAAATCAAATCCAAACTTTCATCTTTTTTAGAATTAAATTAAAAATAAATTAAGATCCTTCATGTTCCCGATATATTTTTGTCTGTTGGATCAATTAAGAATCTTCTTTTTTCCTTAAAAATAAAATCTCCCGTGATTGACCTGCAAAAAAATATACAGGACACGAAAATTTTAGAAACAGGTTGATTGCCAATGAGTTGACCTCATTTTTTTTTTTGGTCAATCGGAATTTCGTTAACTTTATTTTTAAAGACTGGCCATTTCAGCCCAACTGTGCATGGAGGTCCCATTTCATACAACTTTTTTGCTAGTCTGTCAATGTGGACTATATATTTTTCCTAAACATGGCCCTCACTTTGCATTCACCAAGCGATGTGGGACTTGTGACCACCCATCCAGACGTCTACGGGGATTCTCTAATGGAGCCTGGCCCTAACCTGGCTATAAAGCATCACAGAACTTATTTATTTTTGAACAGCAAAGAAAATTTATTAATCTTTGGAAACAGATTACAAAGATTAAAATTAAGGATCCAAAGCATGAGGCATCAAACAGAACAAAGTCCGACAATCATATGCTGCTAGGAATCGGAAGGGAAAATAACCACCCTTGGATTACTAGAAGCCAACCGAGGCCTAAAAACCCAAAGAAGAGAAACACACCCAAGACCCAACCACTTGCCCCTGAGATAACTAAGGATCAATCATGAATTTACTTAAAGCTTCCTCATCAACACCCAAATAATCTTCGCCCAAGATGATAGGTGTCTATTCATTTCAAGCTGAGCTTCAACATTGATCATTTTTCTTCCTTCTACAATGTCCTTACTCTTTTGTCTTGCTCTATTCCGCGCTAAAGGCTTCTATCTCACAGCACGAGCAAGGTCTTTTGTCTTGCTCTATTCCGCGCTAAAGTCTTCTCACACTATAAAGGTAAGGTCTTTTTTCTTTTATCTCATCGCAAGAGTGAGATCTATTATCTCGCTCTTTTCCGTGCATGGCTAAAACTGTGATAAAAAATATAAAGCACCACATTTTATCTTAGCTTTGGACTTAAACTGAGATAGAAAATATTAAGCACCACTTTTTATCACGTTTTCATTGAGACCGTGATATTTGTGAACCTCCTTAGTGTGACTTTTATCTATTATTGTAGTAGTGAACGGACTAGTACTTGGGTCTTCTTAATTAACGAACTTAGTCATCTAATGACTTCTCTAACATTTCTCTAAGTCGCTAAAGTAGTTGTTCTGCGACAGTTTATATTTGTTTGGAATTTTGTATGAGAATTTGTTAAAAAAAAGTTGATTATCGAAAAATTGGTATTATCGAAATTTTTAATGCACTGGAGAAACAACTGTAACAATTATTGTTCTTGATCTTAATTTGTTGTAAATTCAACAAGACTAATCTTTTTGTTTCTTTGCCAATCAAATTGTCTATTTGGAAGCAGACTAGTCTTCTCAGCACCCTAGCTATGTCGTTTTTGATTGGTATATGTAATAGACAGCCAATTACCATGACGCAATTAAGTCCAATTTGCGTGCGATTTGGGGCATTGCAAATGGGCATTTTTGTCCATGATTGATCTGAAACAAACGCGGGAAATTACCGGACAGCGGTGGGGACATAACATAATTATAGTTCTAAAATCTCCAAGACAGAATTCGGTTTGGGTTTTGAGTGAGATTTTTTAGACTAATGAGTGCAGAGAGATACATAGATGGAGAAAATTTATTGGACAGAAGTTTTGGGTTTTGGCTAGACCATTTTGCCCTCAATGAAGTGGCATTGTTTCCAACACAAGGAGAAAGTTAAATATTTGAGAAGCAATTCAGACGTGTAAAAGCTAATACTCTATTTGTTCCAAATTGCTCACCTCTTTTTGAAACCGTGTATTTTAGAAAAAGTAATGTATTAGCACGAATATTCTTGCAAAATTATTGCAGCAATTTAAAGATCTCATTGACAAGAAAAAATTGGTGCAAAATGCACGGTTCCTAATTAAAAAGGGCGAGCAATATGGGATGGAGGGAGCAATGTCGTAGGATCACTTTCTTTTTAACTTAATAATGTAACATCACCTTTTTTATCTACATGATTTTTTTGCAAAAGTTAATAATGCCTCAATTTTTTATTGATTATTGGTTCGTATCGACAAAAGAAATTAAAAAAAGTTAATATAGATTATTGGTTCGTATCTACAAAAGAAGTTAAAATTAATTTTTTTTTTATAGATTATTGGTTTGTATTAACAAACCAATAATCTAGTGCGTGCTTAGAGTCATATCTTTATTTCCCAGCCGGTCCCAAGCCCGGATAAAGGAGGAGGGTTGTGCGTTAGGTAGCTGACAGCCAGCACGTAAAAAACCCGTTAGATCTTTTATGACATGAATCCAAATATGATTACGAGACATGCTAGGGCGTTCCCTTTAAGCGACGCGTTGTGCCTGCCTTCGGGTGCTTCGAAAAATGAGCAAGGGGCGCCACGCCGGCGCCCGGGTGTGGTGATAAGTGAGCAAGGGTTCCCGTGCGTGCCTGGACGAGCGCGGGTAAAGAAGCTAGCCCAGGACTATAGGATTCGTTTAGCAACTTGGAATATAGGGACATTAACGGGTAAGACTAGGGAGCTAGTCGACACCATGCTTAGGAGGAGGATTAGTATAGCTTGCCTTCAGGAGACTAAGTGGGTAGGGGAAAAAGCTAGGGAGATAGAGGACACAGGTTATAAGCTTTACTATACGGGTAAGGATAGACATAGAAATGGGGTAGGTATCGTAGTAGATAAACACCTGAAAGAGTCGTAGTTACCGTGACGAGAAAATGAGATCGGATTATTTTAGTTAAGCTTGTAATTGGAGAGAGTATAGTGAATATTATTAGTGCGTATGCACCCCAAGTAGGCTTGGATGATCTTATTAAAGAGCAATTTTGGGAGCAAATGGATGACGTGGTTCAAGGGATACCTTTTGGGGAGAAACTATTCATAGGAGGCAATTTCAATGGTCACGTTGGAGTGCATAAGCAAGGGTATAAGAAGGTGCATGGTGGCTTTGGATTTGGTGACTTTAACGAAGGTGGTAGGAGGATTTTAGATTTCGCGGTAGCTTTCGACCTTATAGTTGGGAATACGCTCTATAGGAAGCGAGAGGAGCATTTAATTACCTTTAAGAGTGGAGCCAACAGAAGCCAAATCGATTATTTTCTTGCTAGAGGTGTAGACCGCTTGACATGTAAGGATTGTAAGGTTATTCCTGGAGAGTGTTTAGTGGCACAACATAGACTTTTGGTGTTAGATGTTCGTCTCAAGAGGAATAATAGGAGGAGAAAGGAAATTAGATGCCCACGGACTAAATGGTGGGGCCTAAGAGGGGAGAAACTAGAGGTATTCAAGGAAAGAATGTCTCAAGAAGTACGGTGGGGAGTGGAAGGCGATAGTGACAATATGTGGAATACGATAGCTGACGGTATTAGAAGAATATCGAAAGAAGTTCTTAGCGAGTCGAAGGGAAAAGGTCCAATTTCTAAGGAGACATGGTGGTGGAATGACGAGGTTCAAATCATGGTAAAAGCAAAGAAGGAGTGCTTTAAAAAGTGGCAAAGGGACCGGAGTGAGGAAAATTTCCAGGGTTATAAGCAAGCTAATAAGGAAGCTAAGAAAGCCGTTAGGGATACTAAGTTGAAAGCCTATGAGAATTTCTACGCTAGACTCGATGGTAAAGATGGAGAAAAGATTATTTATAAACTTGCTAAGATACGAGAAAGGAAAGCTAGAGACATTTCTCAAGTTAAGTGTATAAAAGATATTGATTCAGTGGTGTTGGTGAAAGACGAGGCGATCAAGAATAGATGGAAGTCGTATTTCGATAAATTGTTAAACGAGAAACATGAAGGAGGCTTTGGTGGGGAGGAGGCGTATGTACCTGGGGAGAACGTAGAATATGAGTTTTATCGGAGAATACAAAAATTCGAAGTGGTTAAAGCTTTGAAAAGGATGAAACTGGGTAAAGCCCTTGGACCAGATGGTATCCCTATTGAAGTGTGGAAAAGTCTAGGTGACTTGGGGGTGACTTGGTTGACGAAGTTGTTCAACAAGATTATTATGACTAGGAAGATGCCCGACGAATGGAGAAGGAGCACCTTAGTACCTATATATAAGAATAAAGGGGATATTCAAAGCTGCAACAACTATAGAGGTATTAAATTGATGAGCCATACGATGAAGTTGTGGGAAAGAGTTATTGAGTATCGCCTGAGGATGGTGACTACGGTGTCAGAGAAACAGTTTGGGTTCATGCCAGGAAGATCCACCATGGAAGCTATCTACCTATTAAGGAGATTGGTAGAAAAATACAGAGCAAAGAAGAAGAATCTCCATATGGTTTTCATAGACTTAGAAAAGGCCTATGATAGAGTGCCTAGGGATATCATATGGTGGGTTTTGGAGAGAAAAGGAGTGACCAAAGGGTATATCGAGGTGATTAGAGACATGTATGAAGGTGCCGTCACTACCATTAGATCCCCAGTAGGGGAAACGAGTGAATTTCCAATCACCGTAGGATTGCATCAAGGGTCAGCTCTGAGCCCATACCTCTTTGCCTTAGTTATGGATGAATTGACTAGACAATTTCAAGAGGATATTCCATGGTGTATGATGTTTGCAGACGACATTGTCCTCGTAGATGAAACTGCTAGAGGTGTTAATACGAAACTAGAAATTTGGAGGGAAGCATTAGAGTCAAAGGGTTTTCGGATAAGTAGGAGTAAAACGGAGTATATGGTGTGCAAGTTTAGTGGTACCAGTAGTGCGCTTGAAGAAAGTGTGACGATCCAAGACCAGGAGATACCAAAGAGTGATCATTTTAGATATTTGGGCTCAATTATTAGTAGCAATGGAGAGATTGCGGATGATGTGTCCCATAGGATCCAAGTGGGGTGGCTCAAGTGGAGAAGCGCTACTGGCGTACTATGTGATAAGAGGGTACCCACAAAATTGAAGGGAAAATTTTATGGAACGGCCATAAGACCAGCGATGCTTTATGGGACAGAATGTTGGCCTATTAAGAAACAACATGTGAGCAAAATTAGTGTAGCGGAAATGAGAATGCTGAGGTGGATGTGTGGTAAGACTAGACGAGATAGGATTAGAAATGAAATAATTCGTGAGATGGTAGGTGTAGCACCTATAGAGGAGAAGTTGAGGGAAAATAGGCTAAGGTGGTTTGGGCATATCTACCGTAGTTAAGAGAGTGGATAGGATAGCTCTAGGTAGCAATGTTACGGGGAGGGGTAGACCTAAATTGACATTAGATACTGTAGTGCGCAAAGATATGAGTTTAATAGGTCTATGTGAACAAGTGGCTCTTGACAGAGCTCAATGGAGGAAACGGATTCATGTAGCCGACCCCAAGTGATTGGGACATAAGGGTCGGTTTGGTTTGGTTTGGTTTGGTATTGGTTTGTATTAACAAAAGTTAATAATGCCTCAATTTTTTTTATAGATTGTTTATAGATTATGGGTTGCGCTACACATTGTTTTTGTGAATTGTAATAGGCTAATAGCTGTTAAAAGCATTTGAATAATCTTGTGCCTCTCTTCCTGCCTCCCAAAGGCCTCCAAGAGAATAGGAGGGGTGACCAAAATAGCCACCATATATAGTCAAGTCTATGGGGGCCTAGAACATTTATGGTGATCATAATTGACTGAAAGCTTCCAATTCTTTCCAAATGCCGTGTAGTAATTTGATAAAATATTCCATTTTAATTGGCTGCACATGCCTCTTGATATCGATCAATTTCGGCCATTTCTGCTAATTATTCTCATCAGTCATCCTCGTTCTGGCCTAGACAACTGTAGAATTTCCACAAATCAAAAACATGTGTTGTAGATATTAAGACTATCAGTGACCCTAGCCCAACGTCAAGTCTACCCCTCCATGTAGGGTAAGTTGATTCCATGTTTGTTGACTTTTTTGTTTGATTAGTATTGCGTTCTCTTTTGGCTAAACATAGCTTTGTTGGCATATATCTCGCCAACTCATTTGTGAAACTGTTCCCTCTCGGGTCTGTGGTGGCATATGATTGTCGAGGTATGGCCGGAGGAGCCAACCTCGTTAGGATGTCCGAGCCTCGTGGTAAATGCCTTGTCCCTAGTTCTTTTAATCTTTGTAATGTCTTCAGAGATTGGAGAGTACCAGCCAACAATGTAATTCTAATACTCAATCCATTGCGCTGTTAGAATCCCAAATCGGCCAATTGGCCAATGCGCTTAGCAAGCGAGAGGAGGGCAAGCTACCTAGCCAACCAGTTTCCAATCCTAGGGGTCAATTCCAAATTGACCAGCAGCACGCTCCTTACCATCACCAAGAGTAAGCTAAAGCAATTGTGGCCCTTCGATCGGGCCGGGTTGTAGAGACTAGGCCTATAGATGACACTCTAAAAAAGCAAGATGCTCGATCTTCTATTTCTAGGCCTAAGGACAAGGACAAGAACCTTGAAGAGGAGGATGCGCCTCCTTTTGTTACTGATACCACTTCTCCTTCCACTAGTTCCGTCAGTGGTACCACCGGGTGTACCACGTGTCCCTTTTCCAGCGGCTCTAAATTCGCAATCTTCTTATACTAAGAAAGCCGTTGTGATGGAAGATATGATTGAGACTTTCAAGTAAGTCAAGATGAATCTTCCTCTTCTTAATGCCATTCAGCAAGTCCCCTCATACGCTAAATTTCTTAAGGACCTTTGCACTCAAAAGCGTAGAACTCGAACCAATGTTTCGAACAAGGTCCTTCTAGTTGAGGGTGTCTCTTCTGTTTTCCACACTTCTACTGCCCCTAAGTTGCCCGATCCAGGGACCCCCACAATTTCATGTGTCATAGGTGACCACATTATAGAAAGGGCACTTCTGGATCTCGGGGCCAATGTTAATCTTATGCCATACTCTGTGTATGAGCAGTTTGGATTTGGGGAGTTGAAACCCACCTTAGTGACTTTACAGTTGGCGAACTGATCCGTTAGAATCCCAACGGGCATTGTTGAGGATGTGTTGGTCAAAGTTGACCAATTTCTCTTCCCTACAGATTTTATCATCCTTGACACAGAGCCTGGCCAAGCATCCATGCAATCCACCACCATCATACTGGGTCGTCCTTTCTTGGCTACAGTCAATGCTAATATCCGTGTTAAGGCAGGGGTGATGGATGTGTCTTTTGGAAACATGAATGTTAAGCTTAATATTTATAATTCCTCCAAGTACCCTTCCACAGATGAAGACTGCTACGCAATCGATGTCATAGATGATGTCGTGGAGGAAGCCCTTCCTTACATTCTCACTAAGGACCCTTTAGAGGCATGTTTGGCCCATTTTGGCCATGAGGAATATGACTTAGGTCAAACCATTGCGGAGGTCAACTCAGTGCTCAATCATGCACCTCCAAAATGGCAAGCCAAGTTTGAACCATTACCACCCTTGTCACGTGAGCCTGCGCTCCCTTCTATAGAGGCCCCTCCGAAGCTTGAGCTAAAGCCACTCCCGACCAATCTCAAGTATATCTTTTTAGGGCCTGCAGACACACGTCCTGCAATTATCACGTCTAACCTTACTGTCGTGCAGGAGGGTCAGCTTGTTGATGTGCTTAGGAGGCTCAAGGGTGCCATAGGGTGGTCGGTAGCGGACCTCAAGGGAATAGACCCCTCCGTTTGCATGCATCGTATAAATTGTGAGGCCGATACCAAACCATCTCGAGAGATGCAGCGGAGGTTAAATCCCAACATGAAAGAAGTGGTAATGAAGGAGGTGGTGAAATTGTTAGATGCGGGTATCATATACCCCATCTCTGATAGTAAATGGGTGAGTCCCACGCAGGTGGTGCCTAAGAAGTCAGGCATCACCGTGGTGGAAAATGATAAGGGTGAGTTTGTCCCCACTCGCATGACCACGGGGTGGCGAGTGTGCATTGATTACCGGAAGTTGAATTCCATGACTAGGAAGGATCACTTTCCACTTCCATTTATGGATCAAATCCTAGAACGGTTGGCGGGCTAAAGTTACTATTGTTTTCTTGATGGCTATTCAGGCTATAATCAAGTCTCGTTGACCCCGCAGACCAAGAAAAGACCACGTTCACTCGTCCGTTTGGCACCTTCGCCTATCGACGGATGCCTTTTAGTTTGTGCAATGCACCTGCAACCTTTCAACGGTGCACGATGGCAATATTCTCCGATATGGTGGAGAATTTTCTTGAGGTCTTCATGGACGACTTTTCGGTTTTTGGAAAGTCTTTCGAGAGTTGTCTCCATAATCTTGAGAGGGTGCTTGAGCGCTCCTTGGAGACCAATTTGGTGTTAAGTTGGGAGAAGAGCCATTTTATGGTTCAAGAGGGGATTGTGTTAGGTCATGTCGTGTCTAAAAAGGGGATCGAAGTCAACAAAGCTAAAGTTGACCTTATCTCTAAGCTTCCTCCCCCTTCTACTGTCAAGCAAATTCACTCATTTTTAGGGCATGCGGGGTTTTACCGCCTCTTCATTAGAGACTTTAGCAAAATTTCAAAGCCCTTGTGCGACCTCCTTGCCAAGGATGCCCCTTTTGTCTTTGATGATGCATGCATGAATGCATTCATGAAGGTTCGTATTGCGTTGTCTTCCGCCCCGATCATGCAATCCCCTGTTTGGTCTCTTCCCTTTGAGATCATGTGTGATGCGTCCGACTATGCGGTCGGCGCGGTCCTTGGCCAACCAGTGGATAAGGTGCCTCACGCCATTTACTATGCAAGCAAGACTCTCTCCGATGCTCAATTGAACTATACCACTACGGAGAAGGAGATGCTCGCGGTTGTGTTTGCATTTGATAAGTTTCGGTCCTACCTCCTGAGGTCGAAGATTATCGTGTACTCTGACCATGCCGCGTTGCGGTACTTGCTTTCAAATAAGGACACGAAAGCTAGGTTGATTCGGTGGGTCTTGTTGCTACAAGAATTTGACTTAGAAATCCGGGACAAGAAAGGTTCCGAAAACTCCGTAGCTGACCACCTCTCGAGGATCTTGTTGACTCTGCATGTGACCCTTTACCCTTAAAAGACTCCTTTCCAGATGAGCAACTTTTTGCGATGTCACATAGTCAACCCCCTTAGTATGCGAACATTGTAAATTACCATGCCACTGGTGCCATTCCTTCCCATTGGTCCAAACAAGACAAGGATCGATTCTTTGCACAGGTTGGTAATTATTTTTGGGAGGATCCGGAGTTGTTCAAATATTGCTCGGATCAAGTGATTCGGCGGTGTGTCCCTGAAAGTGAACAACAGAGCATATTGACTTTTTGTCATACTCTCGAGTGTGGGGGACATTTTAGTAGTAAGAGGACCTCGGCGAAGGTCTTGCAATGCGGGTTCTATTGGCTCACACTTTTTAAGGATGCCCATGAGTTTTGCAAGGCATGCCTTCGTTGCCAAAAGGTTGGCAACATATCGCACCGAGACATGATGCCTTTGTCCTCCATTGTTGTGGTACAAATTTTTGACGTGTGGGGAATTGATTTTATGGGACCATTCCCAACTTCCTTTGGGAATGAGTATATTTTAGTGGCAGTCGATTATGTCTCGAAGTGGGTGGAAGCGGTAGCAACGTGGACTAATGACCACAAGGTTGTGGTTGAATTCTTGCAAAGTAACATTTTTAGTCGCTTTGGCTACCCAAGTGCAATTATAAGCGATGAGGGAACCCACTTCCTAAACAAATACTTTGCGGCACTAGTGAAGAAATATTCTATCACTCACAAGGTGGCAACACCTTATCATCCTCAAACTAGTGACCAAGAAGAGGTCTCAAATAGGGAGGTTAAATTAATTCTTGAGAGGTTAAATTAATTCTTGAGAAAACGGTTAGGCCTGATCGGAAAGATTGGTCGCTTAGGCTTAATGACGCATTGTGGGCCTACCGTACAACTTTTAAAACTCCCATTGGCATGTCTCCTTACCGGTTGGTTTACGGTAAAGCGTGTCACTTGCCTGTAGAGTTGGAGCATAGGGCCATGTGGGCCATTAAGAAATTTAATTTTGATATGGTTGTTGCCGGTTCGAATCGTAAACTCCAACTCAATGAATTAGAAGAACTTCGTAATGATGCATATGAGAGCTCTAAAATCTATAAGGCTAGGATTAAAGCATTCCATGATAAGCACATACACAGAAAGTCCTTGGAGCCTAATCAAAAGGTGTGGCTCTTCAACTCACGTTTGAAATTGTTTCCGGGCAAGTTGAATTCTACGTGGGATGGACCTTATGTTATTACTCGTGTTTACCCCCATGGTGCGGTTGAAATTCGGGATCCACGTGATGGCCAAGTATCTAAGGTTAATGGCCAACTATTGAAGCCATATGTGGATGGTTTGAGTGAAGAGGGTGAAATTGAGTCCATCAATTTGGTGGACCCAGTGTACCCTAACCTTTAAGCGCTTTCAATGAGTCTAGGAGACTTGAAATCTATGGAGTTTGGGAGACCTCCAGTGTTTGCCGTGCTCGAACGACTTCTGATGGTCTGGTATAGCCACCTTGTCAAAGCTATGTATGTAGTACTTAGGAGGTTGGGTTTGGCGGCAGGCGTGTAGTTAGCAGCGAGAATTCTGTCTGAACCATCTGATTTTAATGTCCAACTTGGTGGAGATTGCTTCATAAACCGAGTGGTGGGTAAGGGATCTGGCAGCCCCAGAGGGAGTGACAGCCTATTAGATGATGTCACCATTTCTCAAGATATCGTTGAATCCTACACATATTGTCCTTCCAACGAATAGGGAACCACAGTCTTTGACAAGGGAGAAAAGTAGTACCCGTGTCTTTCACGTGAAGAAAGTGTGTACGTTTTTGTCTTGGTGGAGTATTTTAGGGAGTATTTGTTATTATTATTATTATTTTTTCCTCTCTTTTTCTTCGCTTTGTGTCTTTTGTTTTAATTTCTTTTATTCTATTTATTTTGTGTTGTGGGACTAACGAAGAGCAGGTATACGCTACAAGTTGGGGGATGACTCTCCCCTTTTCTATTGTCTTGCTTTTTGTTGCTCCTACATGAGGTGATATCTCTCCTTTCTTTCTCCAGCTTGTCTTTTATTTTTCTATGGTTGAACCGTCACTGAGGACAGTGCCATTATAAGTTGGGGGATGGATCACTTTGCTTTTCGTTTATAGAGTTTTAAAATTAAAAAAAAAAACTGAAAATTGAAAAGTTTAAAAAAAAACTTGTTGGATCCTTTTTACTTGAGACTTAGAGAATGTGATGTTTACTTGTTGGTTACTTGTGCTGAGAATCTGTGGGCATTACTTGAATATTTATGTTGCATGGTAGTTCTTTTTGCTAGCTTGGCGATAGAAATTTATCTTGGCATACCCTCTTAGCATATTTGCACTGCACGTTTTTTGGACCTTGACTGCTTGTGAGTTATAACTTGAGTGCTTTCAATGGCTAGATTAGTGGAGACTTATGCCCATGTGAGTTTTAGTGCCTAACTTTCCTTTGGAGTGGTGTCATATAAACTCTTTGTTTGTCGTAAAAAAAGAAGAAGAAGCCTAATCGTTATCCATCTCATTATCCTTTGTCGTCAAGTATTGAGACTTAATGCATGCCTATTATTTTCTCTTTTGGGATTGGATCGTTACATGATTGTATTGCCCCAAGGAGAGGATAGTAGGCCATTTTTGTTGCTTAGAGCCAGTTCGTTTCTTTTTCTTAAACACTTATTCCTTGCAAGCCACATTGAGCCTCTTGCATGAGCCTTTTTCTTGTTAAGCTTCACCAACCATATTGTGTCTTGAGAATGGCAAGTTAGTCATGTGAAGGTTAATTTTTGAAGAGAATGGAGTGTATTTGAAAGATGTGTTGAAATTGTGGAGTGTTCTTCCCCATTGTTAAAAGAAAAAAAATTGAGAAAATTGCAAAAGAAAAAAAAAAATAACTTGAATGAAAAAGGGGAAGACACCTATGCATTTGTTTGAAGAAAGAAACTTGTGAACTTCATTGTGGAATTGTGTGAAGGGTGAAAAATTAGTGAGATGTGGCGAAGTTGAAAAGAATGATGAGCGGGGGTGCACATTATTACTTGCCCTATGTTGTTTTGGCCTATTCTCGGACACTTGCTTATGATTTATCCTAACCTTTGAAGCACTTTTCCTTACCCAATATTATAACCGAATAAAAGTTCTATTTGATCTTAGGGGCAATGGGCTGTGGATTGATGGATAGAAATAGTTTTCGATACTTGACATTCCTTTCATGAGATCTTGTGTCCACTTTAAAAAGCTTTCTTTTCGTGTCTAAGTGTGCGGGATACTTTGGTTCTTTATCGCATAACTTTCGCCCGCACACATTGAGAGTTTATTAAATGCACCCTGTTTCGAGTGTTTTCTTTTGTTGAGTGCATGACATGGTGAGAATTGAAGTCAAAACTCGGTTCGGAGAGAGTTCTTGGTTGTGGTTCACTTGTTGTCAAGGTCTTTGCTCTCACACTCTAAGCTTGGATGCCATGATTTATTCCTACGTTTTGTTAGCATTTAGAACTATTTTGCATATGCTTTGTACTTGGCATTGGCGTTTCAATGAGTTGCATTCCAGATTTTTTTGGGTTCCAAGTGAAGGGATCTACGATGTTTTGTGGGTGATCACTGCTGAAAACCCTCACGAGACTTCACTCGTCCTACCGGGGCCACCCGGGGGTTTAAAAGATCAATCCCTTAGTTAATTGCTTTCTTTTATTTGTTTTTCCTTTCTTTGCTAGGGTCTAGCAAAGTGTAAGTTGGGGGATGTGATAGGTGGGTTAATATGCCTATTTACGCTAACTTAGACTTGTTATGTCCATTTAGCGCGCTACTTGGGGTTTGATACTTGTTAATTGTGTTTCAGGACTCTTTGAGCTGATGGATAACATTTGGAGTTAAAGCGCAGAGTCTGATTTTATTTCGTGTCAAAACAAAGTCGGTCGTTAAAATTAATTAAAGCTCGAAGCGGAAATGATGAGTATATGGCATGCAATGGTCTTATTTGGTTCAAAACCCATTGTGATCCAACCATGATTGACTGGAAATTGGACCATAAAACCCACTGTAATTAAATGTAGCTGGTTGCTTGAGGATTTGGTCACGGAAATTGGGTCCAATTAAGTACTCGCTTCGGAATAAAATAAAGGAGGAGATTGGGGAACCGACTACGGGGGCTATATTATAAAAGAAAGAGAAAAAGGGTTTCGGGGGATATCTTGTTGGATGCGCAAAAACTAAAAACGGTGGCTGCCATCATCTTATTCCCACGAGAGAACAAACTGGGGGCTGCCATCATCATCTTCTTTTCTCCCACGACAGAAACAGAACGGGGCTGCCGTCAAGCAAAGAACGAAAGGCTCACGGCGGCACGGCTGAAACAGTAAAGGACCAAAGGCTTTGGAGTTAATCTTTTACTATTATTTCAACGGAGTCTTATACTTGCATGATTATTTGTTCTAACTCTATGAGCGGCTAAATCCCTTGGCTAGGGTGATGAGGAGGTCTCTCCAAGTAGCGTAATTGTTTGATTTCTAGGGTTTTATATTCAACTTGATTGTATGACTTGGTCGATTCATAACTTTTTATGAGAGTTTATATTTTTCCTGATTTTCGAATGTGTTTGTATCCATGGTTTCAAGCACTATCATACAACGATTTTGAATGTTTCGAGATAGGCTTTGAGATAGATTATACGACGTGAGACGGATCGTGCCATCGTTAAATCCAATGAAACGATCCGTGCCGTGTTGAGATAACCTATACGGAGTACGAATCTTGATTATATTTTTGGGGATTATCAATAGGAATTGCTACCCTACGGTGATCTAGTTGAATGTTGAATGTGAACCCTAGGTTTCAAAATAATTGCGTTATAAGGGGATACTGAATCGGAAACCCTAGTCCTTTCTTTAATCAGTTTACAACTCCTTTAATCTGGTTTCTAGTTTAGTTTTAGTTTAATCAAATCAACTCAAATCCAAACCTTTTCCTTTCTGAATTAAATTAGAAATTAATTGAAACTACTGCAACTCAGTTTTTTACTCCCTGCGGACGATCCTGGACTTAACCACTATTCTTTGGAATAATTGTTAATTCCATATTTTATAAATTATATTTTTGGTACGAAAACAACAAACCACGTGTAGTGTGCCATAGAAGGCACATATTGACTTTGATTAGTATCAAATCCAGGCGGTACTTTGAAACCAATGGGAATGGTTTCATTTTGGTCATTACCATATTGACTTCCAACTCCATTACTTCTACTCATATTTGGAACTGGTTGATAAAAATCCATTGGCCTTGTTAGGCTAGGCCTAGGTTCAAAAGTAGGATCATTATACACAGTGGCGTAGAGAATTAACGATAGTGGGGGCATTTTTTAAACACATTTCAACCAAAAAAAAAATCACACGGAGTAATTAGCAACACCAAAATAATAAAAGAATGCTTTTGCTAAAAATAAATAAATAAATAAAAACTAACACATTTACTAAGGAAGGTAGTAATTTCATAAACTATCAAAACAAAAAAATTGTTTGAATTGTCTCAATGGACCAAGTCTACTAGCAATTTGATACGCAATAACTAAAATGTTCATATTCAACAATTTTGATCCAATCAGAAAAAATGTGCTTTTCTTTTCAAATTTTATGCTTAAAACTCTATTTCGTCACGCATTGTGAGTTCTATCAACAAAGACAAAATTACTTTTAAAATTGTGAATAATTAATGAAGTATAATGCATATAACCCATGGTTTAGTCACTTACAAATTTGGACATTATGTATTGAGGAGTTTCAAATGGTGAGTAGTGACTCTCTTTTTATTCATTAAACATCTCACTTCGCAAGTGTAGTGGAATTGTCGTAATATTAGAAACAAAAAGTTGAGAATAAAATGTATACAAAATGTATTAAAGTGATTAAATAAAGAAACAATTTAAGAAGCAAATTACAGGAAAAAACATAAAATCTGAAGAAAAAAAAAGATTATACAGTGGGGGCGCGTGTCCCCGCTCGTCCTCAAGTGGCTCCACCACTGATTATACACCTATGAAGAAGGTGCTTCAATAGCACGATTTGCATATCCACTGTTTTGCCCAGGGTTAACGTTTATGTTAACTGGTACTTCCACTGTTGGTTGATTTCATGCCATTGCGGCTTTAAACATAGCCATCAATGTTTTGGCTGTCTCACTCTCTGGATCATTCATAACCCTCGCAAATCGTTGGATCAAGTGAAACGATTCAATCTCTGAGCCATTTGGCGCCATTGCTCACTTCCAAATCAGTAATGAGCCCTCCTTCTAGCACCAAAATTGTTCTCTAAATTTCTGGTTTCTTTCCAATCGATGGGAAATTCTATTTGTGATTTGCTGGAATGTGGATGTGAAAAGTGGAGTTTGGTTCCTTGTCGTATTTCAGGACTTCTTTGGAAACAAACAATGAAGTGGGTGAAGTATGAAAGAAGATTAACAAAATGGACTTTATTAACCCTCAAAGTAGAAGAACAATCAATCGAGATGATCGAGTGAACAATTACAAGTTAATTCTACTCCTAGAAAAGAAAAGATAAAGGCCTGATTGGCGTTGTTTGTGTGTGTCCTTATAATGAAGCCTAAAAAGGCTATTTATGGGAAAACAAATATGCATAGAAAATAACTTCTCAACTTCTTCAATACTCCTTATTCTCCTTTGCTTCCACTTGTCCAAATAACTTCCCACTAACATCAAAGTGTGTAGGACAATGACAAGTGTTCTTTTCAACCACCAAGTGTGTAGGACAATGCAATGTGTCCTTTCAACTTCCAAGTAAATAGAGATACGCCAAGTGTCCTGCACATGTTATTAAAATACAAATACCAAAAATAATAATAAAATAGGTTACATTCCCATAATTGCCACCTTTCGGTTGATTATCGACGGGCGGTAAAATATGGTCCAAACAGGTAGCATAAAGAATTTTCATGAAATTACCAAAAAACAGATCTTGGAAACGACTATAACTTCAAACTGGCTTTTCTGCTGAAGAGAACACGATTCAAGCATGGATTTTGATGCAGGGCATCATATGAACTACGGAATAATCGTGCAACAAATATAATTACGAACGGAACAAGTTTCGAGAAACACTCTCAAGACTCCTTTTCATTCAATAATAATCAATAACCCCTTCAGCCCGAAGGCTTACAACTTATTATATAGGCAGAAAACCCTAATCGTAATTGATTTGTCCAAAAAGGAAGCCAAATCAATTAATTAATGAAAATTACCAAAAACGGAAAAATTTGAATAATAGCAAAATCAACAAATGGGGAAAATCCTAAGACTTTTAATTTCCAAAAAGAACACCTTAATTCAGATTTTCCTTCCCCGAGTAATTGGCAAGTCAAATTTTTCCTTAAATGCCAAACACCAAAGGCCAAGGCGAAGACATGGGTCTTGACCGTTCGGCTGTTTCGGATCGAACATGGTTGGGCCCAACGCCTAACTCCACAATTGCATAATTACAGCTTTGCCACTCTGTGCTTGAAATGCCTAAAGTACTCCTTTTCTATGGCATCTGCATCAGATTTACAGAAATAGAAGGGCTCCAATTAGCTATCGTTTTACATGAGCGTGCATCAATTAAGAACTACCTAGGACCGGAGACTTGCTGTGACGACATGTAGGAAAACGTGTTGTGTGAGCCCCTGGAACTGCTACTAGAATTAGCATTTGCTTGTGGAACCAGCACCAACCCATTCTGCACATTGTGCGCTTTGATTCTTGGTACCTCCGTCCTTCTCTAGCCAAAAAACGGCAAAAAGCTGAGGGACTCAACCTGCGGCACACCCACTGGATATCCACCTTCCAACATGCCAGCAACATTAGCCATGCTTGGCCTCAGCGCTGGGTCTTGGTGCACACAACATAAAGCCACACGAATGAGTTTTTCAACCTTCTCCTCGCTTGTGACCCGTCCCTCAAGTCTGGGGTCCACAAGCTCCAAGTACCGCCTTTGCTTGTGCATTTCCAAAGCAAACTGCGAGAAGAAAGTGGAATGCTCCAACCTTGACGGAGATGATGATTGGTCGTTTTCTGTATTCCCATTATGTATTTGCAGTGACCAATTCTTTCTTCCCCTAACTATTTCTAATAACACCATTCCATAACTGTATACATCTGACTTATCGGTTATTGGAGAGTTGCTCAACCAGTCTGGTGCTAAATGGCCTCTGGTTCCTCTCATGGTTGTAAATAAACCAGATTGCTCAAGGCTAAGCAGCTTTGAAATCCCAACATCTGATATTTTCACTTATAGATTATCATCAAGCAGAATGTTTTCTGGCTTCACATCACAATGGTTGATCTTCTGCTCACAAGAACTATGCAAGTATGCAAGACCCCGTGCTGTACCAAGGACAATCTTAAATCTCTCTTCCCATTCCAGAACATATCCATTCCCAAAG
>BPLS01015213.1:0-19416 GCA_019656275.1 Rhododendron kiyosumense | reverse complement strand
GCCAGAGAGGTAGGTAGGTAAGTGCATTGGGAGAGGTCAGAAGGAGCTCGCAGAGAGCTTGGCGGTTGTCGATGTTGTTGTCAACGTTGATGCTTGATAGATGCTTGCCGATGGTACCGGTGCTTTTGTCGGCAGCTAGAATGCCCTTTCCTGGGGTGGCAATGTACTTGGCATTCTTGATCAGTTCATCTGCAGAGGATAATGTATGAGAAAGCAAGGTAGAGTTTTGAAACGTTTTATTTGCTGCATGATATCAAGCTTCTTTGTTTGTAAATCCTTCTTTTAGTTGTAATATTTGTTGGTAGTATGCTAAGGTTAATATGCACCAAGATACCTGTGTTTGGTGGGAGTTGGTGTACGTGTCGAATTCATCTATTTTTCATGTTCCAAAAGGCGCTGACGTGACCAGATTTTTTTTCCTTATTATATTTCCTTTTTTGTTTAGGGGAAGTTGATGTCCTCAAGGAGCCGAGGAACATTTGAAGCATAACATGAGAATCTTATTTTATAATATTCTGCTAGGTGACTAGGTTCTGAGTTTTGACTGGTTGCTGGTGGTTGCGGATTTGATCCCCGCAGTGGTTTCTAGCCCGTCGTGGCGCGTAAGTAAGTGGTCTTGTTCCACGCCGAGAGCTCGCCGTGATAGCGGGAGCTCGCACCGAAGTTGGGTCCATTTTCGTGGCAGGGTCGTTGACGAGATCTTGCCGGCGTGGTGTTCTCTTGCATCGCGAGTGCCGGGGTTTGGCTATCGGGGTACAACTCCTTGAAGTGGATCTGAAGATTTCATGTGCGCTTCTTCTGGTTTGAGTTGAGTGTCCTTATTGGCAGTGACGGATCCAGGATTTTAACCCAGGGGGCCGGCTTAGACTCTTAGTAGACGCATTTTTTTCATCGGAACGTATACCTATTATATCATAAGCTTTTTACTTTTCAATTAATTACATTTGTACATTAAAATGATTCTTTAGGCTACATTAAGTATCACGTGTTTAATTTTTTTTTTTTATGAAAGAAATTGAGAAATGAGAATATAAAATAACTGGGTTTTTTTATCAAATCAAACCAAAATTATTGAGATTATAAGTAGTCATACACGATAATTATCAATAATATTCAAAATTAGGTATATACAAAATAAAAAATTTAAAACTCGAACGCTCTGCTGGAACCGGGGGAGAGCTGGGCCCCAATATAGCTCTGCCCCTACTTATTGGACCCTCTACTACCAGCTTTTCGACTGGCACTCAACCCGACTGTGCCTCAGTCTGTTATGTGTTGATAGAGCTTACCCACTTGTGCTCGCGTCTTGATGTTGGTAAACATGAAAGAATCCAAAGGTTAAACGATCCTATTGAGTTTTTCTAGGCATTTTTTCAGTCCATTCCTTTGACTGAAAGCGTTCATTTAAAAAAAAAAAAATTTCAAGATCATCAATCATGCCCACAATTAGATGGATCGAGTATCATTCACTACCATTAATTTCAAAAACATTTATCTGTGAAGATAAGGGATATTCAGATGAGGGGATGTTGGTGGCTCTAAGTTAACACGCCATTGACGGTGTCAATCGATGAGGGGTGTCGAGTGATTTCGGAAAAATAGAGGGGCAATGTGATTAGCAAGAATATTGCGGTTTAATGTAGAGCAAATATGCATTTTCAAGATATCCAAATCCAGGGCCAAACTAATGGGCTTCTGTCCCAATTGGTAACTCCTATCATTTCCGATGGGAGGCTAGGGTTCGAGCTCCATCGTAGAGAGTTTGGGATTCAAGGTTATAAATAGCCTTTGAAATTGTCCGTGAACTAATTTACTAACATCCTGTTAACCCCACCAATGCATAACAACAACAATAAATCTGGGGCGATGGCTATAAGGACTTTTGTGGTTCTTGCCCCGGAAAAATTGATGAATAGATTTGCGATTGATAGAACAGCCCCCCTAGTGACTAGATTTGTTGAAATTCTTCCTTATAGTGCCAAAGCGTTTCTGATAGACTTGTGGAAATTTTTTTGATGGAAATTATAAGATCACCTTAACATCTCTTTCAAACTCAATTTTGTGGGTTTAAAAAGTCTCAATATATTGATCCAAACAGTTTAAGTCATGATGCCGTTGGGGAAAGAAATCTCAGGAATATTGACTTTTACACTTGTATGTCCATCAAAGTCCATTCAAGCTACTTGCATGTCCCTTAAAAGTCCAGTACTCAAGCTAGTTTTTTCACAAACGTCTACAAAATGAGCTGCCCGGATCCATATTTTAGAACTTCGTTAGGAGCTACAAATTCGAGTATAGAGAGATCGTGAGAGATGTGGTACGGGAGGGAGATGCTCCGTCGTCAATAATGCAAAAATCATTGTCCTCTTCTTCAACCCCACCCAATTTAATTTTACGTGGACAATCCCACATATCCAACACCTCTTGTATTAATGTACAAGTCTGCCACTAGATGTTTAAATCAAATTCCACTCGTCCAAACAAAGACTAGCAAAACATAACACAATTAGAATGGGATTGGTATTATGTGGTTGGAGCGGGACCTTCATCGCACATATATAGTTGAGAAAACATAATTGAAGGCTCAAACCCATCACGAAGATGAGTCCAGTAACCAAATCTCTCTCAATTGTTCTCCTAGCCCTATTCCTCACCCTCGTCCCATTGCTTCACAGCAAAACCCACGCCCTTGACACAACAATGTCATCCCTTAGTCTTATTGGCACTATAAATGTTGCTAGCAATGAGACCGATTACCATGCATTATTGGCCTTCAAGTCAAACATTTTCCCAGAATATCAACAGGCCTTGAGCTCATGGAATGAATCTCTCCATTTCTGTCACTGGGAAGGTGTCCAATGCGGTCGCCGACACCAAAGGGTCACCGTTATAGACCTCGCGTCAAAAGGTCTAACGGGTTCTCTGTCTCCTTACGTCGGAAACCTCAGTTTTCTCCAGGAGCTCAGCCTTTTTAACAACACTTTTATAGGTGAAATTCCAACTCAACTCGGTAATCTTTTCAGGCTACAGGATCTGAATTTGTCTATTAACAATTTCGAAGGGAATATTCCAACAAGCCTATCTCATTGCTTCAATCTCAGGTACTTATCTTTTTAAGTTACATGATCTGAATCTGTCTATTAACGATTGCGAAGGGAATATTCCAACAAGTCTATCTCATTTCTTCAATCTCATGTACTTCAGTGCAGGTGAAAACAAGCTAGTTGGAGAGTTCCCAAAAGAACTTGCTTATTCATTGCTGAGACTCATAACACTCAATGTTCGAGTGAACAATTTGACTGGTGGGATTCCTCCGTCGATCGGGAATCTTACTTCTCTGGAATACTTAAATGTCTATGACAACCCTTTTGGAGGAAGTATCCCAAATGCTTTGGGTCAATTGAAAAGTCTGAGTTACTTTATATTAAGTGACACTCAAATTTCGGGTACCATCCCTCCTTCTGTATACAACCTAACGTTGCTAGTTAGGTTATCCGTAGCTAATAATCTACTTGGGGGCGAACTTCCGACTTTTGGGTTCATGTTCCCTCTCCTCCGGATCCTTCAGCTATACAACAATGAATTTAATGGTCCCGTTCCGCTTTCAATATCCAACTCTTCACAGTTGGTACAGCTCGAACTGGGTTTTAACTATTTCAGTGGAAAAGTAAAAAATGATTTTGGAAAGCTACATCTTCTCAGTTTGATAAGCCTACGTTTCAACAATTTTGATCCAAGGGGATCTGATGGACTAGCCTTTCTCAGTTCTTTAACCAACTGTAGCAATTTGAGAGGGGTAGGCCTGGAGGGAAGTCAGTTGGGAGGGATATTACCAGACTCTGTGGGCAATCTATCGAACACGGTCTTTCTGATGACACTAGGTCGAAATCAGTTGTATGGATCTATTCCTTCCACAATAGGAAACCTTGCGTATCTGCAAACCTTAAGTCTAGATCATAACCTATTCACAGGCTCGATTCCTGGCAGCATAGGTTTCCTTCGTAGCATACAGAGGTTGTCAATTTATAACAACAATATCTCAGGTGAAATTCCAGAGTCTATTGGAAACTTGTCATTGCTGAATGAACTTTACCTTGGGAGAAACAGACTCGAGGGGGCCATACCCTCGAGTCTTGGCAACTTTCAAAATTTGTTAGTGCTAGGTCTTTCTGAAAATTATCTCAATGGGAGCATACCCAGCAAACTTTTGACCATCTCTTCACTCTCAATTGGACTGAATCTATCTCACAATCATTTGTCTGGATCCTTGCCGCTTGAGGTTGGAAACCTTAAACATTTACTAGAAATCGATATCTCCGAGAATGGTCTCTCTGGAGAAATTCCTAGCACTCTTGGTAGCTGCAGTAGCCTTGAAAACGTATACATGCAGCGGAATTTCTTTCAAGGATCTATTCCTCCATCAATAGAATCCTTGAGAGGTATTCGAAATTTGGACCTTTCTCACAACAACTTTTCCGGTCAAATTCCAACGTTCTTGGGGACATTTGACCTAAAGAATCTCAATTTGTCTTTTAACAATTTTGAAGGAGAGTTACCAATGACGGGTGTTTTCACAAATACAAGTGCAATATCAATTGCCGGAAATAAATGGCTTTGTGGTGGCATTTCTGAACTACAACTACCTCGGTGCACTATGAAAAAATCAAGGAACAAGATGTCTCTTTCACAGACATTGGGGATTACGGTAGCTTTGGTACTCATTGGAGTTGCCGTAATATCATTATTCATCATGTCTTTCAAGAAGAAAAGAAAGACGGAACCAAAGGTTTCGTTGCTAGAAGATTCATTCTTGAAAGTCACTTATGGAGAACTTCTCAAAGCAACTGAAGGTTTCTCTTCAACGAACCTGCTTGGTTTTGGTAGTTTTGGTCGTGTGTATAAGGGTGTCATTGACAAAAACGGGGAGTTGGTTGTTGCAGTCAAAGTATTTGACCTTCAAACTCATGGCGCTACCAAGAGTTTCATGGCAGAGTGCGAAGCTTTAAGGAATATTCGACATAGAAACCTAGTTTCGATCATAACTTCTTGTTCTAGTGTGGATTTTCAAGGGAATGAGTTTAAAGCTCTAGTTTATGAGTTCATGCCAAATGGAAGTCTAGATGATTGGTTGCATCCAATTCCAAAGGCAAATAATGGGCAGCGCGAGTTTATGGGACTCAATCTTGTGCAAAGAATAGACATTGCCATTGATGTGGCTTGCGCGCTCGATTATCTTCACCACCAATGTGGAAGGCCGATTATTCATTGTGATTTAAAGCCAAGTAACATCCTTCTTGACAGTGATATGGTTGCCCATGTTGGAGATTTCGGTCTAGCTAGATTTCGTGCTGAGCTCACAACTCCTAGTGCAAGTAGTTCAACTGCAATGCGGGGAACCATTGGATATGCAGCTCCAGGTTAGAACATGCTCCTTATCCGTTTTCTACTTTAAATCTGCCTCTTCTAATTTCAGAATCACTGAATTTCAGCACATTCATTAGATTAGACACCAAATCGCACGTTAAATGGTTGGTGATCTATAAATGGATTACATTTATGATGTGGATTGTGTTGTGGTTATCTTAGAACAGATCAAAGTCAATTCTTTTCGGTTACTAAAACACGAAGGGTTGCACACCTAATAATTGAATGACGATGCTAAAAATAAAGTAGTTCAATGACGATAATAATATGTTGGAGTTTTCTCTTTCATTTCGTACTATCATTTTTGCTTTTTCGCGAACAAAAGAAAGATCCTTTGGTTGAAGTTTGCATTTTACTAATGGCAGAGTATGGTCTCGGAAGCGAGATGTCAGCTAGTGGAGATGTTTATAGTTATGGGATCTTATTGTTGGAGATGGTAACAAGGAGGAGACCTACGGACAAAATATTCGAGGCAGACCTTAATCTTCATAACTTTTCAAAGAGTGCCTTCCCCGAACGTGTGGTGGAGATTGTAGACTCCATGCTCTTAACCGAGGAGAGACATGGCAGCAACATAGTGGAATATCTGATCCCCATCGTAAAGATAGGACTAGCATGCTCCGCACAGTCCCCTAGAGACCGAATGAGTATAAATATTGCACTCCAGGAGCTTCATCTGGTCAAGAAGAATATTCTGAAGGTAAGAAAATGAAGTTCTTAGTCAATAATTTGTTAATTCGCCCTTCTATGGTATTGAACCTTCTCCTTTTATCTGAGTGTGGCTTAAATCCTCCATGGTTTTACCTTGCTAGGTCAACATTGATAGCTAGATAACGTTGGAATCAAAGCGAGCAGGAATTCAATAACCTTGGCAATGCCCACCATATATGCCCTTGCAGTATGTATATATGCAACAAGAATCAACTTGTTTAATGGTGATTTGAATGTCCAATAATGCTTTCATCTTCAACAGCAAGAGTCATATGTTGGGACCACATCACCAATATTTCTTAAGTTTCTATGCCTTGTTCTCTTTACTTTTCAAAAAGTATTTTTCAAAAAATTCTTCCTAGATTCTTCCTACTTTCAATATTTCTTTTTTTATCACTTTCTACTTATTACCCCTACTATTTTTTAAAAAAAATTTCAAATCCAAACACAGCAGTGCGACTTCTCTCAGCCTTGTTTAAGCTGAGCAAATAGTTTGCTGTGCCGAGAGGCTAGCTTGAAGCTTCTTTATAGAAATGAGTAATGCTTGAACATTAACACGCCTTAAGCTCATGGAATGAATCTCTGCATTTCTATCAGTGGCAATGCATCAAATGTGGTCGCGGACACGAACGAGTCACCATTATAGACCTCGTGTCCAGAAGTATCCTGGGTTCTTTGCGGTCTGTCGTTTTTTGTACAAAAAATGTAATTTATAAAACCAGGAATTAATTGTTATTCCGAAGAACAGCGGTTAAGTCCAGGACCATTCACAAAAACTAAAAAGCTAAGTTACAGTATTTTTAATTAATTTCTAATTTAATTCGAAAAGTAAATAGAAGTTGAATTTGTGATTGATTTGATTAAACTAATGATTAGACTATGAAAGCAAACTAAAAGTTTTGAAAACTAATGAGAGAAGGGACTAGGGTTTCTGATTCAGTCTCCCTTTGTGATATGATTGTGGCGAAGTCTAGGTTTCATTCAACTTGATGAACAAACCACCGTTAGGGTAGCGATCCCCATCGAGAGTCACCAAAATTATAATCTGAGACTGGTACTCCTCAAGACGGCACTGATCGTCTCATTGGACTTAACCAATGTCACAATCCGTTAACCATTGCGTAACCGTATTTAATATCGCAAATATAAATACAATACAGAATTTGAAAGAATAAAAACTCTCATAAAAATATGAATTATCCAAGTCACACAATCAAAAGTTGAATAAAGAACCCTTAATGTCTATACAATCATACTATTTTGAGAGACATCCTCGTCGCCCTAGCCGAAGAAGTTTAGCCAATCATGCCTCCCAAGCCGCAGCCGCTGTTCTCTGTTTTTGCGGGGGAATAGATCAGTCACCCCACAACAAAACCTTATTCTCCATATATATACTACTGCCCAGCCGTGTAAACCATAAAGGAAGGTTATAATACCTTTTTGGGCTCGGTTTTATTGCCTTCACCAATTTGTGCATCCACCAATCAGCTTCCAAATAATCTTCTCTCGTGCAAGCCTAAACCATATATATTCTTTAATTAATTGGTGTAGTATTGGGCCCACCATTTAGACCACTTAACCGGCATACGATGTGACACTCGCAACTCGCAAGCCTAGCCTGAATTCCCGGTTCAACTATTGGATCATCTTGGCACTAATTAAATCGAAGGCCAAATTGGTTGGACGGATCATTTGATCGCTCTTCAAATTTAACTTCTCAATTTAGCTCCGAATGTCATCCAACGGCTCCGTGGGTTTTGAAATAGATACGACGAGTATCGAATTCCAAATAATATAATAAATGGACATAACAAGCCCAAATTATAGGGCGTAAAGAGACGTATTTACGCACCTATTAGTTTGTCTCCTTACAATGGAAACCTCAATTTTGTCCGGGAGCTAGCTTAGCCTAAAAAACAACACTTTTATAGGTGAAATTCCAACTGAACTCGGTAATCTTTTCAAGTTACAGAAATTGGATCTTTGCATGAACAGTTTCAAAGGTATAATTTCAACAAGCCTATCTCGTTGCTCGAATCTCATGTACCTTAATGTAGGCAGCAATAAGCTAGTCGGAGAGTTCCCGAAAGAACTTGCTTATTAAATGCCACAACTAATCACATTCTACCTTGATTCCTCCGTCGATTGAGAATCTTACTTCTTGGAAAACTTTGGTGCAGTTTACACTCCATCTGGAGGAACTATCCCAAATGCTTTGGGTCAATTGAAAAATCTAAGGTACTTAGGGTTGGGTAGGACGACTCAAATTTCGGGTAACGTCCCTCCTTCGTTGTACAACCTATCGCTACGAGATACGTTATCCCTATATGATAATCGTCTTCCGGGTAGTCTTCCACTGACACTCGGTTTCACGTTCCCTCAACATCAGATCCTACAGCTGCTATACGTCAACCAATTTAATGGTCCAATTCTGTTTCCAATATCCAACTCTTCGAAGTGGGGAGTTTTTGGTAAGAGATGTAAAAAATTGAAACCAATTCCAAATATATTAATACTTGTGGTCTTTGACTGGCCTCAAAAAGGCATGAATGAACCAGTGTTCAATTTGCAATTTCTCCACATACCAAAATAATTGTATTGGGATGAATCACTATGTCCATCATAACGATCAGTGCCACCGTACTTGCAATTACACCCCCAATTACATGAAGAATTACTGAGAGCATGAGACCTGGATTCTATTGTATCCTTATTCTATGTCAAAAAAACAGACCACAAGAAAAATATGTATAATCAGTGAATTACCATTCTGCAGTCACATTGAATCTAAAGCTTAAAAAAGCCACAATAAGCTTTTGCGAGATCCTTCAAAAGAAGGAAAAAAAATAAAGCACAAAGTAGCTATCATCACATTTGACCCCCATAAGTTAGCATGTCTAGTGGTTACTGAACCAGTGTTTCCCATGCATAGTGATAATTGTGAACATACTAAATGATTACGATAATAGGGAAAACAACAGGAAACAAAAAGCCGACAAACAGAACATGTCTTCACCAGCAAACAAAATATTCAAAGAACTTAATCTCACCTTAATACAGTGTAATTTCGCATAAACTCCACTGACCATAATGGTTTATGGAATGGAGATAACCATGATATGGTTTTTACGAAATAGAAAGACCACAATCCGATAAGTCAAGTCAGAGATTATATGAACTCAATTAAGAGTATTTTGTAAGACACTCAATGGAGGAGTGTCATTGTATTAGTAGGTTTACCAACTTTAGGTGAAATGTTTTGTGTCGATGGGGCTCAATTGCACCCAGCAAATGTTTTCCTTAAAGTTGTAATTTCATTTTCATTTACCAATAAGTCCTATAGAGTCCTCCTTATAAGGACGCGTCTTTCTTTGTTTTAGGCAGGTTTTTCTTTGGTTTTGCCCTCTCACTGTAAAAACCATATCTGCTCCCTCCTCCTCTTCCCTTGTAATATTTGCAGTCTTTTTCTCTCCAATAAAAGGTCAGTGTTCTGTCGATCCTTTTTGCATACTGTATTCATGCATATCTTTGGTATCAGAGCCATAATGGCTTAAGATAGAGTGTTAGTACAAGCATAAACTATGGTATCATGATAAAGCCTTTCACAATAAAATTGTTTTTAAATTTTAAAAACTCAAAATTTTTAAATGTAAGATAATATTCAATGTAGTGGGACGTCACCCAAGTCGCGTTCGGATTTGTCTGGCCGCGAGGACCCGGGAAGGGTGTTAATTTGGTAATTCACAAAGAATATACTATTAACAATATAATTGCTTTGGTTGATAGTGGTGCAGATATGAATTGCATCCAAGAAGGAATTGTTCCAACTCAATATTTTGAGAAGACTTCTCAAAGCCTCACTAATGCTAGTGGAGCAAAAATGATGATTAAATACAAACTTAATAATGTTTACATTTGTAACAAAGGAGTTTGCCTTGAAACAACATTTCTTTGTATAAGAAATCTTCAACAGGAGTTAATACTTGGAACTCCTTTTCTTTCAATGTTGCTGCCAATGAAGACCAGCACTGCAGGTATAACTGCTCAGGTAGAAGATCACGAAATATTTTTCGAATTTGTATCTCCACCTGTATATAAAGAAATAAATGATATTATGAGTAAAATATCTCATAAGGATAAACAAATAAATTTTCTTAAAAAAGAAATTCAAATTATGAATATTGAAGAAGCTTTACAAAAATCTTCTTTAAAAGAGAAAATTTCTCAAATGGAAGAAAATTTCAAAAAAGAAATTTGTAGTGATATCCCAAATGCTTTTTGGGATAGGAAAAAATATATTGTTTCACTTCCGTATGAGAAGGATTTTGATGAAAAGAGAATTCCCACAAAGGCTAGGTCTTCTCAGATGAAACAAGAATATTTGAAATTGTGTCAAAATGAAATTGACAGTTTGCTTAAAAAGCAATTAATAAGGAAAAGTTACTCCCCTTGGAGTTGCACAACTTTTTATGTAAATAAAAATGCTGAAAAGGAACGAGGTGCTCCTAGACTAGTTATCAATTATAAACCACTAAATGAGGTCTTCATCTCATGAAAAGGATCTACACAGGTGATTAACTTCAAATTAGAAAGGTGCCTAAAATCAGCAAAATCATATAAGAGATTGCTCCATAACTTTCTTTCATATGGACACATGTCACAAGGAAAAAGCTAACACAAGCTGCAACAGATGATAAAAACGTGTTAGCAATCATGTGAACGGACAATGAGGTCCAAAAGAAAGGAGCAAAAACCTACAACAGTTTCATAAGCCAAAATTATATACCACATCATTACCAAAAATGAAATGACACAATAATTCAATGTAGATGTGGCAATCCAAACCCATATTTCTTAACCCGCCCAAGCCCGCCCACTTATAAGCTAACCCAATCCGCTCATATTGTGTGATGGGTTAATATGGATTCAACCCATTTATATGGGTTTAGATGCGTTGAGGGTGGGTTCAATATGGGTTACAATTAATTAAAAATGGCCCAACACTTCTTTCTCTCTCAGCCCGCACTCTCCCCCGTCTTTCTCTATTCACCCGTCTGTCTCTGTTCGTTTCCTATCCTTTCTCATTTTTAAACTCATTTTTTAAAGGAATACGTGAGTAAGAACCCACAATTCCCACTTGGGAAAATGTTTCCCTGCTTCGCACTTCTCTCTCTCTGTCTCTGTCTCTGTTGCACACTCCTCCAATCATGATTTTTGTAAAAAACTAATGGCCAATTTTTGGGACCAAATGCTCTGATTCATCTTTGTCGTTCAATGGGACATTTTTTTTAAAATTTGCTTACGCCTCCTAGTATTTTTTTTTCGTTTAATTTTTTTATGTGATTTCTACTATTAAAAGTTAAAGGGTATATTAAACTTTGTTGGAATAAAGTTTTTTATGTTTTGGTCAAACTATTTTATTTTTAAATTTCTTTTTATTGCAATCATCGCCTTCCAAACAATTCTCTAATGTTGCCTCTGACTCCTCGTTGAAATTACGTTACTGTTTGGAAATGGAAAAAAAAAAGTATAAACCTAATTTTTTAAAAGTTTTTTTTAGCCTCTAATTTCTTCATTTTTATTCAAAAAAAATTGAGTTTTAATCATAAAATTTTACTTTTCTGAATGGGATGGGGGAAGAGAGGGGAAGGGGGGGGGAACGGGTCGGGTCAGGCGTGTTTGGGTTTGTCTTGACCCATATTGACCCGACCCATCTCAACCCGTTTATTTTTTGACCCATATTTGACACATGACCCGTTTCAACCCGCCCAAATCCGCCCGTTTGCCACCTCTAGTTCAATAGCATAAATGCATTTAATAGTTCCATAGCATAAATGCAAAATGCAATTCAGTAAACAGAAATCCATTGTTGTTCAAGGGAGGGAAAAACACACACCAACTGATATAAAAAACACCCAATAGTTCAATGAATCCCAACTTTCCAATTTATGATTCGTCTTCAGGTTTCTTTGTGTAAACCTCAATCCAAAAACTAAAAAGTAGCAAAATTGTATGCGAAGCTTAAAAAGGCTATGAAACATACACCAAAACTTGAACCCTTGGAGTTTGTCAAAAGGAGTTTTCATTCTCATGAAATTTGTAGTACTTATGCACTTCACAAAGGTCTTATGTTAGACATAAATGCAAACTCCAACATTTCAAAAATAAAACTTTGGCACTTTGATAGTTTTATGTTTCCAAAAGTGCCACAATGATGACCGTAATGCTCAGCCATATTTATATTTCCCAACAAATAGAAAAAACTTCTAAATTGTTGACATAAATTTTGAAGGGAATGACTTCGGTGTCCCCTGTCATTTTGGGGACACCGTAACTTTTGGCATAACAAAACCATTATAAGCATAACCAAATTCATTACAAGCATAACCAAAACCATTATAAGCATAACCAAAACCATAACAAGGCATAACTTGGTTGATTATGCCTTGGTTGATTTTTGGTTATGCCTTGATTGGTTTTTGGTTATACCTTGGTTATGCCATGTTATGGTTCTATTATACTTGTAATGATTTTTGTTATGCTTGCAAGGGTCCTGTTATGCCAAAAATTACGGTGTCCCCAAAATGACCGGGGACACCATAGCATCATCCTTGTTCCAATTTCGTGTTTTATACAAAGAGAGTACTCTATACATCAACAAACACATGGTGCAGGTAACAAGATCTTAGAATCAAACCCCATAATTTATCAGTGCTAATCATTATTCACTCTTCTTCATCTCTCTTTTCAATTCCAATATTGAAACTGGAAATTGAGCCAAATCATTACTCTTTTTTTCCTCGTCATTAAATTGTCTTTGCCTACAATTTCCTATCTCTAACAATCTCATTACACAAATATCTCCAATCATGCATCTCCTTTCTTCCTCTCTTTTTCAACTTCTCTTTTATTCTCATGCGTTTTCCCATTTCTAGTACAGATCCATCTCAGAATAATACGATGACTAATCACATGCAGATGCACAACCATTGACATCTCAAGTAGTACAGATCCATCTCAGAATAATACGATGACTAATACTCAGGTTCTTGCTTGAACTGTAATGGGGAAAATTGTCAGAATGCCAGTGCATTCCACTATTTATCCAATCAAATTAAGAACTTCTAACCTGCCGGGCTTTTTCAACATTAGATTATGGTATTTATGCTCCTATTTGTACACGTGAACATGTATAGGACAGGACAAATGATTTCTCCTGTTAAATACAATAGAATGTTTAGGGTACATATGGGGATGCTACTTAGTGCCACTATGTAATGTAAAAAGTTTATCAAACATTTACCAAGCGTTGTCTGCTACACCAAAATGATATACTATGTTGATGTTGATGAGATATTAACCAACGATTGATCCACTAATGAAATCAATTAATCGTTCCGAAAGTATATAGGCTATCCATGCACATCTCTCGCACATCTCATTGAACACGTGAAATGCAAGTAAAATGGGAGATTATGGGTGTTCACAAAGGCACACGGATTTTTGTGATATCAGGGAAGTAAGTTATCTCATTCTCAACAAGTGTTTCAATCAAGAAAATGATGGAAGGTTTGAAAAGGTAATATAGATACCAAATTTTGCAAAGAAACGCGATGCCTCCTTTGGAAAACTGTTGCGGGTTCGGTAACCCGGTACGCTCTCCGGGCCCTTTAGGAAACCGATATTTCCTACAGGAAATTTCGTTACAAAATGCTTTTCTCCATTCCATTTTCACCGCAAAGGATCCCAGATACCCAATTTCTCTGAAATACAGATGCTCGTAATATAGAATGGGAGAGAAAACATATTCCACTGAAGTAACCATGAGTAGCAGTACCCAATTCCTGCAACGAAACCCCAACGGAAAATTGAAACTCGGAAAGCATAAAGAAAATGCATCAAAACCCAAGAATAATTAATTCTAACCGTCCCACAAATCACGAGCTCCCAAACCCCTAATGAAGTTGGCAACGAACCAACAAACCCAACGACAGAGACAACGAAAACACAACTTGGGCGAAAAACAACACGGCATCCCCAAGAAAAGGGAACTGTAGACTTGTTCAACCAGATATTCCAATAGAAGGGGTCCACTCCTCTCTGTAGACTTGTTGAATTGTGTGAACCGTCAAGGTAATACGAGTCCCAAAACCCCACTATAAAATTAAGAACTTCAAAAGCAGCAAGCTTTCTCATCCAAGATTTGGTAACTAGCGTTGGCTATATACATACATCATGGAGTACTCATGCTTGTATCTTCGCATTTACCTGATCTTGTGTTGCTTTAATCTTATCATGCTAACTCCCTCCTCCTCTTCTACGCAGCCATTATACCATGAAAACGAGAGCAGAGCCTTGCTGCAGTTCAAGCATAATTATGTCATTGAAAAGAATGCTTCTGTTGACCCTTCTGCTTATCCAAAGCTTGAATCATGGAAGCTACTTGATGGAAAGAGCAACGGTTGCTGCTCATGGGACAGCGTCGAGTGTGACCACGACACCGGTCATGTGATCAACCTCGACCTCAGCAGTAGCTTTCTCCATGGTTCTATCAACTCCAAGAGCAGTCTATTCGACTTAGACTTGCAAGTTAACTTCTACATCATGCATTTATATTCTCAAAAAACAAAGGCCACAAAAGTCGGACAAGATAGAAGTATATTTTTTTCCACATGCAAGGAAAGAAATGCATACCATGGTGTTTAGGGACCCCTTGAGCTTACTTTTTCCTGACTTTTTGGCACGGTATATTTTTGTTGTTATGTCTTATTTTTTACTAGATTTGGGTCAATCTTTACATCACATGATCTCGTCGTCCCGAAGAGAATAATTGAAAAAGTTCGAAAGTTCATATAGGATGACTGCCTTTCTTGATTATGACTTTTCCGATTATAACCGAAAATGTAAAAAATTTATATATCCTAAGTCTAGTAAAAATTAAGAGAAAGCAACCAAAAATATTGTGGCAAAATGTCCGGCAAAAATTAGGCCGTATACTTAGTCTCTTCGATATAAACACTTCACCTCATACCGCAATATTTCCTCTACTTGGTATAATTTTGATGATTTCTATGCTTTGGGAAATGCTTCAATACGATCATTCTATGGAATGTATGTTATCCTGGTGCAAATTATGTATATTTGATGGAAGTGGATAAAAATAAAGGAAATAAATGGTCGCTTCAAGGCATGTCAATGATATTCGCTCCAACCCATTCAACTGAATTTGGTGTGCATGCATCGAGTTAACAGCGAATTCACCTCCAGAATACAATAAAGCCCAGACCTGATTGACTATTTGTCCAACTGTATTATGCACCGATGATGAAGAACCAGAATACCTTCGGATTTTTTAAGCTGCCAAGAACTAGAATAAGGGAAATAGTTTTAGTGAGAGAGACCGATTGATTGTGTTATGTCTATTCCAATAGTTGTCCTTATTCACTTCACTAATGGTCGCACCTATGGATGTCGATCATTCATTAACTTGTCAACTAGTTCTTCTGCTTTGCATATGTATGTATATGTTTTGAAAAAAAAAAAGAGAAATATTCCGTTTTGCTATGTATACGTATGCTTTATTCGAATATTCAGCAAGTACAAATTTGAATGGAAGGACACAGTTTTCTATCATTGGAATAGCAATGACATATAAAATGAATACTAGCGAAAGAACGAGGAAGTGTTTGTTTCTAAACAGGGGGTCCAATACATCACTAGCCACTACCTGTTTGATAAAAAAGCCATAGTGGAAACCATTCATTGAACCCTTTAGAATCATCCATAGAAGAAGCTGATATAATTACTCCTCATCTAGTTTCCTCATGTAATGGCACGTTCTTAGGGAATTCAAAAAATGATGTTTTAACAGTTTCGTAATAGCCAAGTTCATGAGAAAAAGGTTGAGTAGTTTGTACCCTTGTTTCATTTAGTTTGCGTGGGAAGAGCAAAACACATGTCCATTGGGAGCCTCACATTTAAGGAAAATGTAGTTCGCTATAACCCACAAATTATAGTAACAATACAGTTTGGAACACCTCATCATAAGCACAACTATATATCACTCTGCACTTAAGAATTTTCATCTCGACCTCTCATCAAACTTGTGGTGGGGTATAAAAAAAAGAAGAAAGCAACGTAGATTTGACCGTTAAGATTGCATAATATTTTGTGTCATCCATATTGATCTTTTATCAAACACGTGGTGGGGTATAAAAAAATGCACAAACACAGTTCAAATGGTACTCTATTTGGTTGTAAAAAAAACAGAGCAAAATAGAAGAAAAGGAAAGCAACAGTTATGGAAACGCCTATGCTGGTGAATACTCTCAAATTCCTTTGATGTTTACATAAACTCTTTCTTGGTGCAAAATCCGAAAATACTGCGATTCGTGAAGATGATATTCTCCTCCATCGAACCACGCATTGAAAAGAGTCAATTAAACGCAACAAGATGGAATCAACTCGAAGGGAAAGAGACTTACCGTCATGCTAGTGAGGACGTTGGAGTGAGTCGTCGCCGGAATGAGATCGTTGAACCAGAACAAGCAGGGGGGAGAGAGACGAGATGGAGGGAGAGAGAGTCAGAGGAGAGAAAGTCGTTTTTTAATGGAGAGGGGCCAGAGAGAGATGCGTAATCGCCAATCGGTTCTAATTGATAGACTGGATTATTCAGTTCCAAACCCAAACCCAAACCCAACCGTTTAGTTCCAAACCCAAACCTAACCGTTTAAAATCATGGTGCATATGGTATAAAACCTAATAACTGGTGTGTACCGTAGGTCGCCCCGTATGTATATTGAGAACAGGTAGCCACCCCAATGAAAGAGGAAAGCAACCACAAAAGAGGCCTAAAGTCACAAACGAACATTCAGGACGTCACACAGACAAGAGTGTCTCTGACCACGAAAAGTCATAAAAACGACGTAGAAAACTCACTACAAAAACACCTACAAGAAGTGAGAGAAAATCCCACACAGAGGAAGAAAACCAACAAAAATAGTAAACTAAAACAAAACTTGTAAGAAAACAATAGATCCACACGCCTAAGTTCGTGTAACGCCCACAATTTTAGGAACGTTAAATAGACAATTTTATTGAAAATCTAAATAGAATCTGACTCATTATTACATCATAATTCCCATAATTACACCAAGGGGGGAACTAGGGTTCCTAACTACAACTCCGCCTGCTCTTCCATCCTAGCCAGCTCTCCGACTCCAAAAGCCTCCAAGGTGTACAGCTCACCATATTCATCTATAAGGTCTGACACATTATACTGGCGTCGCCACCAATATAATATGTCAGGGTCACCAAAGGTAACACCATGAGTTACAGGAGCTCAATAGAATAATCTAAATCCACTAACCCATAACTTACAAGCAATAGACAATAAGGTTAACGATTTCCACATAGTACATGTATATATAACAAAACAGTTAACAATGACACATTCACATTCACTATCAAAACTAACGTTTGTGTCCATGATTTTTTGTGTTTCTTTTACGCGACTCATCGTAGACCATGTCTCGTTTTCATTTACCAAATCAACATTTTCAAAAGCATTTTAACGCACCCAACCTCGGTTCCACCGCGCCGGTCTTCAAGTATCCTCTCAATGGTTCCGCCGCGCCGGGTTCCTATTGACACACAAAATTTGCATTGGCTCCTTTCCACGGATAACTAAAACATATTACCTATGAGGCCACCAAGTCTGGCTCCATTGACAATCTTCACAATGGGCTCCCAAGTCCGGCCACATTGTGGTTTTTGCAATCCACGCAATGAGCTACCAAGTCCGGCCACATTGCGAGTTTTAATTCGCACAACGGGCTACCAAGTCTGGCCATGTTGAAGTTTTCACAATCCACCCGATGGGCTACCAAGTCCGGCCACATTGCGGTTTCAAAACATGTCTTGTCATTAACCACACCCTAGGTGTCATGTTTCTACTTTCTTGATTTTCGTGTCTCGTTTTCATTTAACGACTCCGCGGTAGGACTTTTCACATATGTAATCATAAGTCATTCATTAAAATCTTGAAACTAAACTAGCAAGATCATCTAACTATATATTACTTTATCATTCTCAATCTCAACTTCAAAGCATAACGCCACATGTACGGACGTCTTTGGAGTGAAAACCACTTATGCTTTATTTACACAAGCACAAGTAATGCAAGTAATCACAGCAACGTGTATACATTCTCATAACCATTCTAAAGATCAAAATACGAATACTTACAATCAAGAGAATCTACTTATATGAATTTTATACCTAGAGAAAGTAGTTAGAAATATTTTACATGATCGTAATTTCATTTCAAGATTTTAGTAAACCAAGCTTGCTAATTATTTCTAATACTTTAACTTGCTTTATCATAAGCAAAAATAACTAAAGTTATCCTAGGGAGAATGAGTAGAGATTAATCTACCTTGATCCGAAACTAGTTGGGGCCGAATAAGCTAGTTGGAAATTTCTACGGGCGGTGAAACTCGCAAATCTGGACCAAATTTTGGATGGCAGTAACTCGGTCAATATTTGGCCGAATATGATCGTTCTTGGGTCGAAATCGAAGCTCTAGAAGTGCTCTTCAACTTTTGTGAAGGAAGTTGATCCTAAAAACTATTTTAGGTAGGAGAAAAATGGTGATAAAGGAAGAGACAGTATGCTGTCTGGAATTGGAAATCCGAGATTTTTACTGAACTTCGGATGCCAATATCTTTGTCATTTCTTCACCAATTGGGGTGGTTCTTGGGTCTAACTTGAAGGTCTCGAAGTTTTCTACAACTTTCCCGATGGGAGTTGGTTCTAAGAACTACTCTAAGCAGGAGAAAAATGGAGATTTATGAAGGGCTGTAGGCTGTCTGGAAACTGGAATGGTTTCTGGAGAGAAGTGAGAGCAAAGGAGTGAAGGTGTGGGTTGAAGCTTGAAGTGGGCTTGCTATTTATAGGCCAAGTCTTGACCCTCTCCCTATCCGACCCGAAATCTCCCTCTCCCTCTCCATATCTCATCTTTTATTCAACTTGTCATGTTTCTTTGAAAGATCAAGACCTAGTTTTAGGCATGCAAGGCTAGATTTTTGGTACTTCAATAGGATTATGGAAAGATTGGTGGAGGGTTGTGCAAAGATTTTATGATTTAAAGGACAATAGGGACAATAGAAGATAGATTTTTGCATAGATTAATTGATAGGATGTAAGAAGATTATGGAAGAACAAGGCAAGGACAACCAAATCTCCTTCTCTTTTCCTCTCTCTCTCGGCCAACTCTCTCTC
>BPLS01015211.1:0-12146 GCA_019656275.1 Rhododendron kiyosumense | reverse complement strand
TATTTTAGCATGTCTTGTTTTGTTCGCCTTGCCTATGGGCTTAGTAGCCATTAGGTATTTTCCATACTTCACTCAGGCCTTTGACAATAGTCTCTAAATTCAGACCTTGGAATGAGTCTGCTAGCCATCTTTATGGTTGGACAGGCCTTTCAAAGGCCTCTCTTAAAGATAAAAGGCCTTAACCTGCATCCTCTAGGGCTGTTTAGAGCAATTGAATGATGATCATGCCTATATTATGTGGGGGCTCCGATCAACTGATGCGAGACTCGATCCTGGTTCCGTCCTTCGTCCTGCAAAATGAAGCACGACTACACACCACACCGGAGGTCCTCCGGAATGGCCCTCCGGTGCGAGAATCAGTACAGCCGCTTATGGAAAGAATGAGAATGATGAGCTAGAGTTTTTGATCAATAGTGCATACCTTTTCCCAGGAGGCATAAAGGTCTATTTATAGGGATCTCATAGCTTGGCTTCCAAGGCCATACCCGTGCCTGGCACGTGTCGGCTGATCTCACCCTATCGTCACCGTAGGGTTTCATAACCGTTTGGGAGGCGAGCTGGCACCTTCACGTGTCCTCATGCTTATCCTAGATAACTGCTCGGGTGACGTCACGTACCATGTCACGGTCGAGATTGTCATCATGACTTTGATGGGAGGCATTCGGCCCACGTCCGTCAAAACCGAACATGAGGCCGACGGCCTATCAACCAGGTCGGGCACCTCATCCGAGAGGAAGAAGAAACAGGATCGGCAGATAGGCCTCTTCTAAGCCGAGCGTGTCGCGAACTTGTCAAGGCGGGACGGCTTCCCAAGATGAGGAAGAGGTTCTCTTCAACACGTATGGCTCGAGCTACGTCGCTCGGCCTACTACAATAGCCCCTCAATCCCTAACGAGGCTATTCAGTCGGCAGAGATTGAATCGTGTTATTGCCGAGCGAGAAGGGCCGACGAACGGCAACCATCCGGAACAGCAACGGTCGGACTGAAGTTCCATTGGGGAAGAGACAGATGTCAGCTTTTGGGTTAAAACGTCAGTTGAAAAGACGTCCTGGCAGACGAAGGGACTGCAGGCGGTGACAGCTTGAAACGGCCACGCGTCGCTCTGTCATTGGGCCTTGGTTCGGCGACGAAATAATGAGGCGGGAAATTCGAAACAGCAAGGCCTGTTTATAAATAACGACGAGTGAGGAGAGAGAAACCCTTTACGTTTCTCTCTCTATCACCCCAGAGCCTCTCTCTCTAAAACTCCTCTGTCTCAGTCTACGATCTCTTCAATTTCTCCAAGGATTTTTAGTTGCAGCATCGACTTAAGCAGCGAATCTCCAAGTAAGTTATTATCTTCACTTATCCTTTACTTTCCATGTATTTTCATTCGATTTTCGAGAAGTTTCGTTGAGAGTGGAAGTCGAGAAACCCGGGTTGAACAGCGACGTTCATCAAAACCCAATCTGTTCATCCGAGCCCCAAATGGGTTCTGAAACTCTTCCGAACGTTAACTAGAAGCAGTTGTTTAGCCGAGCGTGATTCCCTCCACTGGGAGTCCTACGCGCTTAACCAGGTATAGGGGTGGCCGTGACCGCTGTTAGGATAAGAAAATGACTCGTGAGCCAATTAGTACACCGAACCCTCTTATTTCTGCCGACGCAGATACCGACTGCTCATTTCTTCCCTTTTGTTCTTTTTCTAGGTCTGGCTCACGAGGGCATCGAGGTTTCTTCGGATTCTAGTTGCTCGGAGACCGAATCCGATCGCCGAGTGATTGACGAGCTCGTTGAAAGACACCGAAGCCGAAGCCGAGACCATTCCCCCATCTCCACAAGGATGTCTGCCACGTCCCCTCCATCCGATGACTCTAACGCCGAGCGGGTCTACGATTACGTCGAGGAGGAATACTTAACCGACCCGGAGATAATATTCACTCCCGAGACGGAATCCGACGCCGAGCCCCGAATGGGTAATGAGGCTGAATCCCGATTCGCGTCAGGAGCAGAGGCCACGTCGTCGGCACCGAGCGACGCCGACCTGTTCGATAAGGGGTCTCTGTGCCCCTACGCCCACTACTTCAGTGGCGTTTCAGGAAAGTACAAGGCCTTCTGCCGGAAGTACCATATTCCTGACGACGTGCTTCTTCATCGGGTGAAGAGCACGGAAATCAAAGACCAGAGGCAACATCGGCCCGAACATATAACCGTGCCTCTTATGGCAATTTGCGAGGCCAGTCTTCGGTTCCCACTCCACCCCTTTCTTAGGGAGATTTTATGGAAGTTTTGCCTCGCCCCTCACCAACTCGCGATCAACAGCTATCGCATCATCATGTCGGTGATTGCTCTGGTCGAGAGTCAGAACTTGGACTTCACCCCAACGGACCTCTTCCATACGTACACCATGTCACGTCACGCCAAGTCCGGCCGTCGGTATCTGACGACGCGCCCAAAGAAGACTCCCTTGATCGACGGCTTGTCTGACACGGACAAGTGGGCCGATTTTTACCTTGAAGTTCATGGGAACTTCGAGTTCGGTGATGGGCCCCGACGATTTGCTATTCCGAAGGTCAAAGACACGAGAGGTGATAAGACCGAGCCACTTTGTTCTATTATGGCAAACTTCTTTTCTGCAATTATTTTACCGACGGTCTTTACTAATGATTAATTTCCTTTTGTAGAGCTTGGCCCAATCTCAAAGGTGTTGAACACAAATTCTCGTGGGAAAGCCAACGAGACGCTTCTCGCACAGGCCTGCCGACACGCTCCCACTTTGCTCGAATACAAGCCATCATACAAGGGCGTGCTCAGAGGCAGAAAGAAAAAGGACGAAGAAGGAGAGCCCAGAAAGGCCGCGGAGAAGGGTCAGCCGAGCGAAGAGATCGTTTGGAAGAAGAGAAGGGGGACATCCACTGCCGCTGCTGGAGTTGGTGAAAGACGGCAACGCGGGGTGAAATTGCCGAAGATCGGATATACTGCCGAGGAGTGGCTCACACCTCTCCATCCCGAAGAGACCCCGATTCCAATTAGAGTCGTTGAGCCATCGGCTGAGGAAATGTCGCGCAGAAACATTCCGAGGCCAACCATTCCCACCAAATCCGCCAACCCAGCGAAGAACCGAGCGACGCCGGATGACATAGCCCAACAAAGGGAGAAGAGGCAGAAAACTTCTGCCGACGCTCTTCAATCGGGATCGGTTCAACAACCAACTGCTGAAAGGAGCCGAGCGTCTCCTTTGAAGGATAGGGAAGGAGAAGTTATTCCCGAACCTCATATCGACCTCACAGATCCCGACACCGAAGCGGCCATCCTTCGGCAATTCAGCCCATCTTATACAACGCCCGACGGCAGGGTTCTGCTTTTGAAGGATTCTGTTAAGGAGGAACCAGACCTCGCCGTAACGCTGCTCAGGGGGCTCGCCTTGCCGAGGGACTATGACCAAGTGCCTACGGATCTTATGCCTGGTCTAGCCGAGATGTGCTCCCATCTCGTGCAGGTATGTCTTCTGACTTCAAAACTTAACTCCTTGTGTTGTTGTTTTATCTACTAACTTCTTCTTCTTGATCAGGCTGGACAGGCTGCTTTAAAGGCGTATGACAAGGCTTCAAAGGTCTCCGCCGAACGAGAGCGATACAGGACTGATCGAGACTCGTTCCGTGCCAAGTGGAGGACCTCTGATCAGCAGGTCAAGGAGAAGGAAGAGGAGGTGAAGAATTTGAAGAAAGAGCTGGCCGACGCCAAAGCAGCTGCTGTCTCCGTCAGCGCCGAGCTGAAGAGAGTCCAGGAAGAGGAGAGAGAGAAATTACGGGAGGCCGACGCCAAGGGTTATGAAGCTGGTATCAAACGTGCCGCGCTGGAGTACACCCAGGTTGCTCATAAGATGGTCAATGATGAACTTGAAGTTCGGCTCCCGGATTTCTTCAAGCTCGGATATGCTGCTGGGGCCGACGCCATGGCCGGGGTGATGGCCATACAGCCCGAGTCCGGCTTTCTGAAACAGCTTCCCGAGCCGGTCGTTCCGAGCCTCGACCTCCCCTACACCGAGGAAGAGTGCCAACCTTTACCCCCTGAAGAAGATGAAGATGACATGCTGGTTCAGGCAATTGCCGATCCTCAGAGCGGGGTTGACGGAGCGACGGGAAAGGTTGTTGAGGAGGGGCAGACTGGGATTTGATTAAAATGGGACAGAACTGCAGGCGCCGAAGCTGGTCGATCGGTTGCCGTAGAAGTAGACCTTTTTATCTACCAAGAATTTCTTCTAAGTCTTTTTTAGTAATTGCACTTGTTTTTTGGACTGGACGGCTCCGAACGTCTGGAGTTTACCGTGCCAGATGTAACATCTTGACTTGGTGCTTGCTGAACAACTTTTCTTTTAGCTGTTCGAATTTCCTTGTATGGCACTAGTTCAGTTTTTATGGAATTTGCTGCTTTTTCATTTTGTTGTGTGTTGAATGAGTTAAGCATTTCTTCGTGCCTTAGAAATATTTTGATTGCTTTGCCGAAGGTGAAAAACCTTGGCTTGTTTCATCGGTTCTATTTACTCTCACCAGCCCCTGTGTTGGTATAAGGCTCGGCTCAAATGCCAGCCTTGTGCCAAGGCAAAATGCTAAGTAAATAGTTGTAGTGACCAGTTTGTTCAAGTCGAATGTTTGAACATGGCCGAATGAATAACAAACTTAATGAGTTTGTGGATTTACAGTGGCCGAACATCAAGTCGTTCGGAACCATGATGTGAATGAAGATACAGTCGAATAAACATAAGTGAGGTCTGATAAAGATAGAAAGCTGCTCATTAAGTAACATATGGAGTACAAAGTTCTGATAAATGGTATCGTCTAAAACATCCAGCACAAAATATTGACAGCCAATTTCAAAGGTAAGCCTTTCTAAGGTTTAGAGCATTCCAAGGGTTCTCAATCTGCCGACCATCTTTGTCTTCCAATTTGTAGGAGCCGTTGCCGATTTCTTTGATGACTCTGTAGGGGCCTTCCCAATTTGGCCTAAACTTGGTCTTCTGATTGGCTCGAACAACCTTCCTCCAAACCCAGTCATCGACTCGGAACTTCTTAAGCCGAACGGTACGGTTATACCCCTTAGCGACCTCTTGCTGATAGCTAGCAAGTTTAAGCTGGGCATTGTCCCTTTTTTCTTCGGCCAATATTAGCTCGGTAGCAACGGCTTCTTCATTGGTTTGTGGATCAAAGGTTTCAGTCCGAAGTGTTGGGAATCGAGACTCCAACGGGATGACTGCCTCCATGCCAAAGGCCATTGCAAAGGGAGTTTGACCAGTGGAGCGTCGGGGAGTGGAGCGATAAGCCCATAGAACTCTGGGTAATTCTTCGGCCCATCGTCCTCTTTTGGAGTCGAGTCGGCGTTTAATGCCAGCGCAGACAGTCTTGTTTGATGCTTCGGCCTGACCGTTCCCCTGAGGGTAGGACGGAGTGGAGTTGAAGAAGCGGATACCAAATTCAGCACAGAGACCAGTAAGTTCTTTGCCGACGAACTGGGAACCGTTGTCTGATACTATAGCGTAGGGAACGCCAAACCGAGTCACCATGTTTCGCCAAACGAACCGCCGAACGTCCGCCTCAGTTGTGGTAACGAGAGGCTCGGCCTCCACCCATTTAGAAAAATAGTCTGTGGCCGTGATCAAGAACTTGAAACCACCAGGGGCTGTTGGGAGTTTACCGACGATATCTAAGCCCCATTGCGCAAAGGGCCAAGGGCTGGTGATGGGCTTAAGGTGCTGAGCAGGCTGCTTCGGAATTGGAGAGAATAGTTGGCAAGGCTTGCATTTACGAACAACTTCTTCACAATCCTTTTTCATGCCCTTCCAAAAATAACCTTGACTTAGGGCTCGGTGACAAAGTGAGCGACCGCCGGAATGGCAACCGCAGCTTCCCGAATGAAGCTCGGTAAGGATTGTGGTGACCTCGGCAGGGTGGATTACTCGAAGATATGGTCCCGTAAAGCTCTTTCGATATAGCTGACCGCTGTCAGAGATCCAATAGTATGCTGCTTTGCTCCGGACGCGGTGAGCCTCCTTTTTGTCCGAAGGCAGTGTGTCATTTTTTAGGAAAGCAATGATTTCATCCATCCAGCTAGGACCTAGGGTTATGCAAAGAATCTCGTCTGGTACCTCAAAGCTTGGTTCAGAAATCTCGCCGAGGCTGATGGTTCGATAGTCGGTTGCTTTGCACGCCGAAGCCAAGCTGGCGAGAGCGTCGGCGTGAGCGTTCTTTTCCCTATTGATTTGCTCTGTATGGAAGCCTTTAAATTTTCTGATCAGTTCAAGGGCAGTGGCTTGGTACTTCAGCATTCTGGGATCCCGAGCCTCATAGTCCCCTGTCACCTGGTTGACGATGAGTTGGGAATCACAAAAAACGTGCAGGTCCTCAACCTGTAGCCGAGCAGCCGTTCGGAGCCCAGCAAGAAGAGCCTCGTATTCCGCCTCGTTGTTCGTGGCTGGGAAATTGAGTGTGATGGCATTTTCGTGGAGGACGCCGCAAGGGGTGACGAGGACAACACCAGCTCCAGAACCGTTATTATTGGATGCGCCGTCGACGTGCATTTTCCAAACGTCGCCACTAAATAGATTCCATGTTTTCCGAGCTTCATGCTGTTCTGACATACCATATTCTGGCCGAACAAGAGCCTCTTCGTCTGCATTTCCGGGTGTGAACTCGGCAATAAAATCGGCCAAGACCTGGGCCTTGATGGCGGTCCGCGGCTCGAAATGGATGTCGAAGTTGGCGAGCTCGACAGCCCATTGGGAGACTCGGTTAGAGAGGTCGGCCTTGCGAAGAAGGTTCTTCAAAGGAAATTCAGTGAGAACGGTGATGGGATGTTCTTGGAAGTACGGAAGGAGTTTCCGAGCAGCTGTGACCAAAGCAAGAAGGAGCTTTTCCAATGGTAGATATCTTGTTTGAGCAGGGAGAAGTGTTCGGCTAGTGAAGTAAATGGGTTGGTCGTCGGCTCCTTCACGCCGGACGAGCGCCGAACTGACGGCATGTGGGGAGACGGCAAGATAGAGATACAGCATTTCGAAGGGGTGGGACTTCACAAGGAGTGGAGAGGAGCTCAGATAGCTCTTTAGCTCGTCTAGGGCCGTGTCGCAATCCGAGGTCCACTTGAAACTTCGTCGGCTGTTCTTCTTGAGGGTTTGGAAAAAGACATGGCATTTGTCGGACGACCGGCTAATAAAGAGATTGAGGGCCGCGGCCATGCCGGTCAACTTCTGGATCTCCCGAGGGGTGGAAGGGGCTTTGAGCTGCTGGATGGCTGCTATCTGGTTGGGGTCCGCCTCGATGCCTCTCCTCGTCACCAAGTAGCCGAGGAACTTTCCAGAGCTTACTCCGAAGGCACATTTTTCGGCATTGAGGCGTAATTTGTACTTTTTCAGGATCGCAAATACTTCAGCAAGGTGAGAAAGATGATTTTCGGCTTTAAGACTCTTTATGACCATGTCGTCAATATAAGCTTCCATGATCTCTCCGATGAGAAGGCCGAACAGTATGTAAATCATCCTCTGGAATGTAGCCCCAGCGTTCTTGAGGCCGAACGGCATGACGAGGTAGCAGAAAAGACCTCGGGCAGTAATGAAGGACGTTTTTTCCATGTCATCAGGGTTCATCGCTATCTGGTGATAGCCACGATAAGCATCCAAGAAGCTTAACCGAGCGTGACCCGCCGTTGCGTCAACTAGCTGGTCAATCTTCGGTAGTGGCAGACAATCCTTCGGACAAGCATCATTAAGATTGGTGTAGTCTACGCAGACGCGCAACTTTCCATTCTTCTTCTTAACAACCACAGGGTTTGCGAGCCACGTGGGGTACTGAACTTCTTTGATCGCGCCCGCTTCAAGTAGCCTCTCAACCTCTTCGTTTACGGCATCCGCATGGAAGGTGGCCGATCGTCTCGGCAACGTAATCGTGTGCCTTTGCAGCCTTCTTGTTTGCCGTCTTTATGGTATTGACTTGTTTCTTCGGCACCGAGGCTACCACTTGCTTTGGAGCCGCCAACTGTGGTGTCGGAACATGAAGGCTCGGCGAAAAGGTTGAAGTTTGTCCTCCTTGTAACTCTCGTTCGGCGAGAAATTCTTCGTAGGAACAGAACTGCTCGACTGTCCTCATGAGTTCGTTCATACCGTGGGGAGCCCGTATTGCCAACTCATCAAGAATTTTACTCCCAGTCTCCAGTCCATTCTTAAAGTTTCTTGCAGCCCAGTATTGATCAACACCGGGTATCTCATTGAACAATTGCCAATAACGCTCGGCATATTGCCGAAGCGTTTCGCCTGGTCGCTTCTTCATTTGCGCCAAGGCATCCTCCTCCTTAGCCTGTTTGTTGCTTGTTATGAACCGATAGTTAAAGGCTCGCTCAAGCTCTTTGAAACTATGGATAGACCCTGCTTCCAGTTGATTGAACCACAACAAGCCGAGGCGGCCCAAGCTTGAAGGAAAGGCCTTACACATAATAGCGTCATCATCGGTTACGCAGGAAATGGTACTGCGGTAGCTGATGAGGTGTGTGTAGGCCTCCGTCGTGCTCGGGTCAAACTTCTGGAACTTCGGGAGATGCATACCGACCTTCGGTAGCGTTGCCTGGATTTTGGCCGAGAATGGAGATTCGGTCAACTTTCTCAACTGGTACTCGTGCGTCGGCCTTGGTGGACGTCCGTTGCGGTCGTTGCGAGACCGTTTGGAAAGTCGATGATCCCCGTCCCTATCAGTCGTATCCTCGTGCCGACGCCTACTTGCGTCGCGTCTGGCTGTTTCAGGGGATTGGCGTTGGGCGTTTTCTGGCCGACGTTCGGTGTGATAGACCCGGCGGCGGAATGGATCGTCATTTGGCCGAACGACGACGCTCACACTTCTTTCTCGAGGTAGCCTCTGTGTGCTTCGAGAGTCTGTGGAGCGCCTGTCGGTGTCCTTTTTGTTGGGGGCCTCCTCGGGTTCCGCGGCGTACCCTACAGGGTCTTTGCCGTTCCTACGAGACGTTCGGCTCTTTCGCCGTCCTGAGTCGTAGGGAACCAGTGCCTGCGGATTGTCAAGGAGTTCAACTGTGTCATAGCTTTGGGAACCCTGGGAGTATTCGTCCCATGCCGTTGAGGTGGAGTAGACGGTGTGAGGGCTGCCTTCTCGTCTTCCATCCGTTCCGCCCAGATTGATTCCACCGCCCAGGCGTTTATGGATCGAAGGACGCTGCTGCCCGAGGCGAGCGGCGCCTTCGACCCGATTGGCCGTTAAGGGTGGATCCAAACGATCGTGGACGGAGATACGGCGTGGATTGTCGTTTTCACCAAGGGGAGGAGGTGGGGGCAGGTCTCGCCGTCGGCGGCGTCGCCCCTAAGAATCGGAATGGGAGGCGGCCGGACGGTTGCTTGCCTTGATTCGGGCCATTTCCATTTTTAGAATAGCAACGTCCGCGTTGGTTTGCTCTTGCTGTTGTTCCAACATTTGGACGTAAGCCAGAGCGTCGTCGCTCAGGCCTGCTGGACGGGGGATGGAGGTGCTAGCGACAGGGGGGGTGAAGCCTGGAGGATGGGAGGGGGAGACGGTGTTGATACCAGTGTCGGAGGTGATTTGCAAAGAGGGGTTGTGTTGCTGAAAAGGAGGTGGTGGACCGCCCATTTCAGAGGGGGAGGTGTGGTTGTGAACGTTTGAGGAAAACGAAGAGGAGGAGGAGGAACCACGGGGGAGCCGCCGTGAGCTGTTTGGGAAAGGGAGGGGGGTTCACGTCGGGTTCACCAATTTGTGGGGGCTCCGATCAACTGATGCGAGACTCGATCCTGGTTCCGTCCTTCGTCCTGCAAAATGAAGCACGACTACACGCCACACCGGAGGTCCTCCGGAATGGCCCTCCGGTGCGAGAATCAGTACAGCCGCTTATGGAAAGAATGAGAATGATGAGCTAGGGTTTTTGATCAATAGTGCATACCTTTTCCCATGAGGCATAAAGGTCTATTTATAGGGATCTCATAGCTTGGCTTCCAAGGCCATACCCGTGCCTGGCACGTGTCGGCTGATCTCACCCTATCGTCACCGTAGGGTTTCATAACCGTTTGGGAGGCGAGCTGGCACCTTCACGTGTCCTCATGCTTATCCTAGATAACTGCTCGGGTGACGTCACGTACCATGTCACGGTCGAGATTGTCATCATGACTTTGATGGGAGGCATTCGGCCCACGTCCGTCAAAACCGAACATGAGGCCGACGGCCTATCAACCAGGTCGGGCACCTCATCCGAGAGGAAGAAGAAACAGGATCGGCAGATAGGCCTCTTCTAAGCCGAGCGTGTCGCGAACTTGTCAAGGCGGGACGGCTTCCCAAGATGAGGAAGAGGTTCTCTTCAACACGTACGGCTCGAGCTACGTCGCTCGGCCTACTACATATTAGAGCTAAATCTCAAGGCTCATAAGTAAAGCCTCTTATTAGGCTTGTTCACACCAATAAAGGCCATGTTCGGGCCTAAAAATATGTTTGGAAGGCCTAAACTCCCACTTAGAGTGTCCATAATAAAGATTCAGGCCTACTTAAAGAGCTCAAAGGGCCTTCATCTTTGTGGAAAATGCCTTAGAAAATGCCTTCATACACCAATACAAGGCCTTTTTTCAATCCCGATTGTAGAGAAGCTCCAAACCCATGAAAGGCCTGGCAATACGTTGAAAGGCCTAAAAAGGTGGCTCAGGCCTAAAGAAAGAGCTTAAAGGGCCTCATATCCTACGAAAAAGGCCTGTTTAAATGAAATAAAAGGCCTCCATCTCTACGGAAAATGCCTGGTATGAACTTAAAAATAAGGCCTACTCAATGATTGGTAGGCCTTGGCCGAACATCTTAGAGATACATGTCCGGCCTTTTAAAGGACTTTCTCTACTTAGCCTTTCCCACAACCATGATGTTTTCGTGTAAGCCAAGTGAATAATACTCGCTTTTGATGTGCCCCACAAATCCAATGTGGGTGCGATTTCACAGCTTTAAGGCCTATAGTTGGCCTCCACTTGTAATGCCTTTTGGCAGGTTGAACAATGCCAAAAAGGCCTTCATTAACCGGGGGAGGAGGGGGATCTCCAATCACAAATGAATCGTGGTCAAGCCCTGGAGTGTCGTCGTTTTCCTCCTCTTCATGTCGTTCCTCCTTTTCTAGAACAACTGCAACATGCAATTCAGACCTGTCTATAGGGCTGATGGCAGGCCTAGATAGTTCCTGACCTGCCTTAATGATTTGCTCATCGCCAAGGACTGAATCTGGATGTGGTAGCCCTTCAAAAACTTCAGAAAGCTCTTGAAAGGAGAAAATGGGCTGATCTTGCCTCATAATTGGACTTCCCATGTTTTGGCTTATTCCAGGCCGGAGGTCTTGTTCCCCTTGCGCCAAAACAGGTTCATCATTTTGCTCCTCCAGGCCTAGAGATAGCTCCCCATCTAGAAGTTTTTGGAAAACTCCTGAATGTTGGCTGCTACACTCAGGCCTGAGATTGTTGCTGCGATCATCCTGATGTTTATCCAGGCCTTGTCGTTGTTCGGGAATCCTTAAAGGCCTGAATTGAGAATCTTGCCCCCCGAGTGCAATTTCTTGGCCTCCTTGCCCCCCGAGTGTAGGGCTTTCGGAAACTAAGGCCTGAAAGCAGCATGGAGGCCTAGTGTGCTTGTTAGAGGCTTGCTTAGACACATTCAGGCCTGAAGTTGAGCCAAAAGTGTCAAACCGTGATATCAGTGATGGAGTAGGAGTTGACAACTTACCCTTGAGTTTAGCCATCGCTTCAATAATGGCCTGATTGGAGTTGATCATGGCCTGGTTGGATTCTTCGAGCCTACACAAAGCTGCATCCCAAGGATTAGTAAACTCCTGTGAGAGTTCTTCGTTGGATGCAACGGTATAAGCCTGAATGTTGATATTTTCTTCAACTTGGCCCCCAAAGTTCTTAGTATATGGATCACCAAAGCCACCATTTTGGAATTCAGGCTGTCCGGGCAGGCTTGAATAGATGATACTTGAATAGCCATGTGACTTAGCATTAAGGAGATAGGCTACCTCCTCGCGTAATTGGCATTCCTCACCTTCAAGTCTGCCAACTTCATCTTCAAGCCTTTGAATTGCATCGCTGTAGAAGTGCTATGCATCGAGAAACCAACCCTCCGTAGGATTGAGTTGGTACCTCTCTC
>BPLS01015206.1:0-13001 GCA_019656275.1 Rhododendron kiyosumense | reverse complement strand
TGAAATAAAATGTCCTTTTAACGTACCCTAATTTTGGGGGCGTTACAAAAGGATAGATCTCTGATTGAGACGATGGAGAGAATGCCAGAATTGGGAGGAAACCCCACCACTCCCATAACCTCATTTAGGGTGGAAGTCCTAGGGGTGGAGGGAGTGGAGGGGGAGAATAGTGAAAGCGGCGGCTAGGGTTTACATATATATGTTGAGTTGATTTCGTTTTCCTATTGCAGTACCATTCTTTATATTTGCTATGCTTTCTATGGTATCATAATCATATCCATGGGATATTAATCCAACTAATTATTCAGAGTTTCCAGACTACCACACATGGTGTTGGCTACGTGGTACTCCAAAGTTCTATTAATTTACATAGTGGCAAATTATCCGGTAGGACTATTATCATTCATTTAGTTGGGTGGTTGGGATATAAGTGGTACCCATTTTCGAGATGCAACCTTTCATAAATTTCGTCGAGTAAATGTAACTGAGTTGCACTTTTGTTTACACCCATTTTTGGCCAAAATTTTAAAATGTGGTTTATTCATGAGTTAATGGTTAAAAGAGTCATTATTTCTAGGCCTTAAGAAGTTCTTGGAGGTTTAGGGGGGCCACGGTTTCAGTGGTACTCTGAGAGCAGCCACTTTGTGCATATATTGCCAAAGTTTAGGTCTGTCTCCAATCATCCCCCGTCCATACCCCCAATGATTGGGGACTAGATGGGTTATGTTATGTTGTTGTTTGTTGTTATCAAGGGTGGAAAATTAGTGGGCTACACCAAAGACTAATGGGCTAGATCTAAAACTAATGCCCAAAATTTAATTAATGGAAACATAGATCAAATTTCATTCAGGCCTGATCTAGCTCAGTTTTGTGAAAGCCTGAGATGGACTTCCTTAAAGCTAGGCGCATTCGTGAAAACTATTGGGCCAAGGTCCAAACCCCTACTTTTCAGGTTTGGGTTTACCGTTGGGCTTTATACTAGGTCCAAATCAGTTAAAGACTTATGGAGGCTTGATTCATGGAGGCCTGACTAATGAAATGGCCCAGAATCACATTCCATGCTCTACCATGTTCTAGAATGCACCCGACCAATTAGAGTGAGACCTATGAGAATACGGTGGAGTAGCAAGCATGGGAATATTGTTTAAGGCCTGGGAAGGGCCCATCACCTAGGGCCAGGAGTCACCAATTTTGGCATTCAACTATTTACCTTCTTAAGGAAGCATTGAAGCTACTCAAGCAGCTCAATCAGGTCTGGGCAAACTGCTCACAAACAGCTTAAAGGCCTAGAATGTTTTTGCTTGGCAGACCTTAAGTAGCTCACAAGGAGCTCAAGGCCTGAGTCTCTTCTATCCTTCAGCATGAAGCAAGGGTTAGACACATGGCAGCTCGGCATCGATGGGAGGTATCATGTTACATCGATGGGAAGGGAATTGTTACATCGATGCCGAAGCACTTAGAGGTCCAGTCCTAAGCTGCTCGACATCGATGGGAGGTATCATGTTACATCGATGCCGAGACCCTTTCAGCAGCGCTTAAGGCCTTCGCCATCGATGTCGAGGGCTTTAGGAGGGCATTTTCAAGGCATCTTTTGGGATATGCCGTGCGCCAAACAGGGACGGTATAAATACCCCGTAATGTCACCTTTGCACGATTTGGACAGAAATGTACCCATTTTTAGATCTAGGATTAGATTCAATTTGTTTTTTGAATTATTCTTGTTGTTCTTCCATTTTTTCAGCACTTATTTTTTAATTTTCTGTCTTAATTAGTTTAGTTTTGTTATCGTTATCTTATTAAAGTTGTAGTTTCTTTCTCGATCTATCGTTTAATCCAGTTTTCTTCTAGTGTTGCTTATCAATTATGTTAGCTAAATTTTTGCTTGCTCTTATCTCTCTAGATATGTGTGAGTAGTTTCAAGGGTTAGGTAATTGGATGATTAGCATCCCATGACTTGAGTGAAAATTGCATTTTTCACCAATAAAATTTTAATTTTTGATTTGAAAATTGATGTGGGGTTTGAGTTTGTTTGTCAAATTGCTAAGGTGTTAACCTCTTTGATCGATCATGTGTAGGTAAGAGTATCGCCTACTTACCACATATGATGCTTGGAGCTCTGTCGCTCGAGATGTTTGCCAAATAAATTCTAAAGCTAGCTTGATAATTGAATCATTTTATCTTCCGGTTTATGAACTTTAATTGAGTATCTTGAACCGCGTAATTGGGTGAAAAATGTGGGTTAACTCGAGTCGTGGGTGTTAGTAATTCCTAGACTTAACCTGCTTTTTATCTTAGTTAATTTGCTTTTATTTTAACTTTTTATTTTCTACCATTTAAAATAAAACAAAGTTGGTTGCCTAAAGGCCGAAAACCCGTACTTACTTCTACAAATCCAAACAAGCCGTAATAACTTTTCCCTTGGGTACGATCTCGGACTTCCGGAGTATTTTGCTTCAAATGACGTATTAAGCCCTACGCTTGGGGCGTTATTCCTTATATCGGAGCGAACGAAGCAGAGACCCTTAAAATCACATTCTGATCACTTTGAGTGGCTCGGATCATCGAAATTCAATCGGGAAGGGGAGTCCCGCATTTTAATAAAATGCGGGATCCCTCACCGGAACCTGACTCTTTAATATATAACATATGCATTTAACATTAAAATATATTTCGAACATTATTCTGAACCTTTAAATACAATTTTGATAAACATGAAAAATGTAGCCCTTTATGTTTTTATTCAAACCCAATTTGAATTATCTCAATTGGAGTTCTGAGCATAGATTCATACGCGAAATACATTTGGCGACAAAACGCAACCTTCATAAATTTTGTCACTAAATTAAAGGTACTGATTTGGTAATGAAATATATTTTCACCGAAAGTGCCCCATTTGGCGTCGAAATATTTTTTGCAGAATGGTTGAGAGTGAGAGAGACGAGCGAGAATGGAGGACAGAATTTTGGAAATCGATCCTGACATTTATTTAGGGGTATCGTGTGCAGAGTCAATTAAGGGGTAAGCAGGTTTCAACTTTTTTTATACAAGAGTTTTTATCTCAATCCAAATAAAAAAAAAAGTGATTTATTCTCTAACTTACGATCTCAGTTTCTAGATGACTGAGATTAAAGGTTTTTTTTTATCTCGATTTTTCCAAAATGAGATATATTCTTTCATATACAATCTCAGTTTTTTGAAAACGAGATTTATTCTTTAAGTTACAATCTCACTTTTAGATTACTGAGATTAAAAAATCTTTTCATCTCAATTTTTTGCGAAACGAGATATATTCTTTCATATTTAATCTCGGTTTTTCAAAAATGAGATCTATTCTTTAAATTACAATCTCACTTTTTAGATTACTGAGATTAAAAAATCTTTCCATCTCAATTTTTTTGTATAACTGAGATTAAAACTATAGTCCATAACATTTTATTACATTTTTACAAAAAGTGAGATCTTCTTAATTTTTGGACCGTGATCTTTATACCATTTTCTAATAGTGCCAAGTCTGGAGGAGTAAAATGATAGGCCTGTTTTAACGCAAGGGGAGCAAGATCTTAGGCCTAGAATAAGCCAGAACATGGGAAGTCCAACTATGAGGCAAGATCAGCCCATTTTCTCCTCTCAAGAGCTTTCTAAAGTCTCTAAAGGGCTACCACATCCAGATTCAATCCTTAGTGATGAGCAGATCATTGATGTAGGTCCAGAACGATCCAGGCCTGCAATCAGCCCTATAGGCAGGTCTGAATTGCAAGTTGCAGTCGTTTTAGAAGAGGATGAACGACATGAAGAGGAGGAAAACGACGACACTCCAGGGCTTGATCACGATTCGTTTGTGATTGGAGATCCCCCTCCTCCCCCCGTTAATGAAGGCCTTTTAGGCATTTTCCGACCTGTCAATAGGCATTGCAAGCATAGGCCAAGTATAGGCCCTAAAGCTGTAAAATCGCGCTCCCGTTGGATTTGTGGGGCATATCAAAAGCGAGTGTTATTCACTTGGCTTACACGAAAACATCATGGTTGTGGGAAAGGCTAAATGGTAAAAGTCCCTTAAAAGGCTGAACAAGTATCTCTAAAATGTTCGGCCAAGGCTTATCAGTCCTCGAGTAGGCCTTATTAGAGTTTTACCAGGCCTTTTCCGCAGAGGTGGAGGCCTTTTTATTTCATTGTCTAGGCCTGAACCAATAGTATAAGCAATATAAGTAGGAGGTCAGTCCTTGCTAGGCTTTTTCATGGTCTAGGCTTGAACACAGGCCTAATACTAGTTTAAACAAGCCTTTTTGCAAGAAATGAGGCCCTTTAAGCTTTTCTTTAGGCTTGAGCCACATTTTTAGGCCTTTCAACGTATTTCCAAGCCTTGTTGTCAAAGCTTTCATAGATTTGGAGCTTCTTTGCAATCGGGACTGAAAAGAGGACTCACATTGGTGTATGAAGGCCTTTTCCACAAAGATGAAGGCCCTTTGAGCTCTTCAAGTAGGCCTGAATCTTTATTATGAACACTCTAAGTGGGAGTTTAGGCCTCCCAAACATATTTTTAGGCCTGAACACAAGCCTAATATTGGCGTAAATAGCCTAATAAGAGGCGATACTAATGAGCATTGAGATTCAACTCCGGTATAGGTTTAAGCATCGTCCTCACAATCTAACCAGCCCTAGAGGATGCAACCTTGGAGGATGCAGATTAAGGCCTTTTATCTCCAGGAAAGGCCTTTGAAAGGCTTGTCCAACAAAAATAGGTAGTAAACCCATTCCAAGGTCTGAATTTTGAGAATTTTGTCAAAGGCTTGAATGAAACATGGAAAATGCCTAATACTTACTAAGCCCATAGGCAAGGCAAACAAAAGAAGATCGACATGCTAAAATAGAAATCGAGGCTTGTTTGGTTGCCAAAATTGGTTTTACTCTTTATATACTCCTGGATCCTAAAAGTAAAGAATCAAAGCATGCGGGGGCATTGTTTACACCCATTTTTGGCCAAATTTTAAAAAAGTGGTTTATTCATGAGTTAATGGTTAAAAAAGCCATTATTTCTAGGCCTTAAGAAGAGTGTGTACAATGGCAGCCATGCATGGAGACCTCTCAAGTAGCTCACAAGCAGCTTAGGCTTGCATAAGCAGCTGCAAGAAGCTTAAAGGCCTAAAAGGTTCTTTCTAACAACCCACAAACAGCTCAACTAGGCCTGCTGTATGAAAGCTTAAAGTAAGCAAGTGGTAGGGCACAAGTCCCATGAAATCTCTCTATTCCATATATAAATGTATACATATATATATATATACACACACACACACACCCCTAATAATAGCAAGTCGGCCTTCAAAAGGGGTTCAAGAGCCAATGAAATGGCTGAAAGGCCTGGAAAACTTCAGCCTTTGACCTTGGTGGGCCCAAGATCTTCTATCCAGGCAATCAAGCAGCTTACAAGTAGCTCAAAAGGCTTGGAGATTCTATAGACAAAATTCCTTTTGCCCTTTTACAAATTTTTTTGCAGAAAAAGAAAGTTTTTCAGGCCTTTCAGGCCTCAGTTGATTTCTTGGAGTGAGGAGCAAGGCTTGGACAGGTGGCAATCACTCATTGGAGGAAGTAGAAGCAGCTCAAGCCTCAACCTTTACTAAGAGGACACTTGGCAGCCATGCATGAAGGCCTGTGGAAGCAGCTAAAGGCCTAGAACTTCTGCCTATAAATACCAGAGTTGAAGGCCTTGGCAAAGGTCCACGACCATCAAGCCTACAGCTTATCTAAATTACATTTCAATTATCTTTCAACTATTTTTATCTTTAGCTCCACGACCATCAAAGCCCATGGCTTATCTTTCAATTACCTATACTTTCTAGCATAGTTTGTACTCAATCTAGGCAAGCCTAGATTTTATTTCATTTCCTTTTAACCAGACTTTGTTAAACCGTTAATAAAGTCCTTTTAATTATGTTTTAGGCCTTGTTCTACTTTACTTTCCATTTTCTATCAACGGTTAGGAAATTTTAAGTCCTTTTTGTTAAGGCAACCATGAATCTCCTTTCGGTCTCCACCCTTAGGCCATGCACTTTCGTTCGATTAGAAGTCAGATTGAGGCTTCCAGGCCTTGCTACAAATTTGGGAAGCAATCCTGCCCTGGCACGCCCGTAATTTCAAGCCGATTTGGTTTTTGCACTTTTTGTGGAGAAACAGCTTCCAATAGCAGGTGGAATGCTTCCAAAAAGGTCATTGGACGTTGGAGATCTTTAGGCTAGTCAACTTGGGAAATCATTCCCATTTTTGCCAAATCTCAACGTAGTATTTATTAGAACTGAGATCTAGATACACCAAGTTTGGGAATGCCTCAAAAACTTCTGATATATGCCCTGTTAGTTGGTTTTGATCAAACCTAACACGACGTAGCTCACTATAATTTCTCAAGCCATTCCGGATGCAACCTGCTAAGTAGTTGTTTCCTGCAAAAAGTCTTATAAGTGATCCATGGATGCATAAATACGGCGATAGATGACTTGTGTGCTTGTTGGAGCCTATTGCAAGATCCTATAGATATCTAAGATTGTCTAGTTCTCGAGGGATATATCCAGAGAGAGAGAGAGAGTTCTCCTAAAGGTACAATCTCGTGAGATTTTTCAAGTTTCCTATGGAAGTGGGGATTGACCCCGTGAGATTATTCGTTGAAAAATGAAGATCAATGAGAGATCTTAGCATTCCCACTTTTTGAGGGATAGATCCAGAGAGGGAATTCTAATAAAGGAACAACCTTGTGAGGTTTTCCAAGTTCCTTGTTGAAGCCGACATGGACCCTGTGAGATTATTCATTGACAATCCAAGCTCAGTGAGTGATCTTAGCATTCCTACTTCTTGAGGGATAAATCTAGAGAGAAAATTAACCCACTTTGACTTTTTCAACTTTAGCTCTGCCAATTTTCTGTTGACTTAGTCAAACACTCCCATGCCTTTGACTAATCAACTTTGTACGTTTGGATTCATTTACTGACATGTAAAATTCACCCCTTCAAATCAAAATTGATTTTTGAACGTACAGCTGCAAAACAATAGGTCCACGTGACGTGCACTACTTTGCGATTCTCTTGACCAATTTTTACCTGTGTCCGTTCGGACCCAAAAACAGTTAAAATTGTTGATGCAATCGGAGATAAATACAGAGATGTCGACGTTGTTCAGTGTTTTATTTGTTTGAACTGTCAAATGGATGTAGTTGTTGGGACTAATATAACTCTTGTGTATTTAGGCTTTTGGAAAATGGCTATACTTTTTTTTTTTATCGGTAAAAGATGAATTTTATTAAATCGGGGAAAGAGAAAGGGGATCCAATAAACAGCTGGATAATACACCTCAAGGGCAAAGCCCAAAACACCTGAAGATCTATCAGGGTTCACAATAGAAAAAATATTAAGCTCAATCCAAATCCAAATTAATCAAAGGCTATACTTGAAAATAATAGTAATTTATCATGTCACTAACACGATAAATCACTATCTTTTTTCATATTGTGGCAGCGAGCAAAAGTACTTGGGACTGTTTTTTTTTTTTTTTTTGTGGGCAAAATAAGAACATCATATATATAGAAGCAAAATGAAAAACATGAGTTTAGCGAATCTTCAACTGGGCCCTGTTCCGGAACGAGTTTTAAGTACTTATTTTTTAAGAAGGCAATTTCAAACTAAAAAATAATGGACTTAATGAAATCTAAAAATATGCAATATAGATCTTGTTTGAAAGATCTCGATGAGATCTTTTATACGGTGTAAAAACAATTAAAAAATTATTTTCCATTTAAGAAGGTATTCTGGAACGGGAAGATTACAAATGAAAGCAAATAAAAAGATGACCGAACTATCCCGTGACCCAGCAAGATTGCATTAGAACACCAACCACAATTTGTAGTCAATACTTGGGACTGTTGAATATTTGTCCGTTCAAATTTTTAGCCAAATTCCTTTGTTTTGATCTTGGTTTTGGCATATATGTATATGTTCTAGGACAAGATTTTTCCTTGTAGCGTATCCTCTTATTTCGTCTTATTCAAAGGCTTCATCTAAGCCGTTGATTTTGCTTTTAGTTTTGTTTATTTCCTTTTTTTTGTGCGTGTACTTATAATTGGATTTGAATTTCCTTTTCTTAATCCTAGGGTATTAGGAAAAGTCTTTTATTACATAATCAGCACTATGTGTAATTGTTTAAGAAGGGTTATTGATTAGTAATAAATTTCATTGAGAGTTCTGTTATCTTATTTTCCCAAATTCGTTGATATTCTGTGAATTGAACAAATTTTTTTTTTTTTTGATTCCTTATTCCTTATTCCGAGGCTTAGAGAAGAATTTTGATGTCACGGTATTCGTTTCGAATCATCGGAGCATTGGGAAATGTGTAGTTGAGAGAGTTGGGATACCATGTTGCGGTACCCCAGAACAATTGATCAATTACTCGTCCACCAATGCCATTGTCGCTATTCAATATTTTTTGTTTTGCCAATATAATGCATATATCAGCAAGGGTTAGCAGGGTCTTAGTATGTTAGTCAACAAGTAATTCAGAAGTTGTTCATAGCCCTATACTCCAATCCCGCCCCTTGTGGGACTCAAACTCTGGCCTCCACTGAGGAAAGAAATGAAACTACCAACCGATCTAGTTTGGTTTCTCTAAAGCTCTACTTTTTATTTTTGATCAGCATCTAAAGCTATATATACTTCATCAGCACAAAATTAACAAAATCAAACCCCATAACAACAACAAAAAAAAAATTTATTTTTCCGATTCTTCTCATCGAGACGAATTAATAATTTACAAAAATTTAGCGCAAAACTAACAAACGTAAAAAAAATTCAAATAAAGACAAAACAAACTTATTTTCTAATAAAAGTTTCGGAGAACTCACACGTAGTGTTGAGAGGGTCTATTGTCGCCATTCAAAGCTATACTTCATCAGCACAAAAGTACTACTAAATACCACCCCATAACAACAATCGGTCACCGATAGTTGAAAAAACAATCATTAACTGCCATAATCCCCATGCTAGCAAAATCAGAAACCAAAATTAAAATATATAGACATGGATATTTGTATGTACACAAACAGTACATATTTCTTGCACACGGTAAAATCGATCTGTGCGGGGTTGGTTTTCCCAAAGCAACAAGGGAGGAACCATTGTGGTGGAGTCGCTTGGGGCTTCGGTCTAGGGAGAGAGGGATCGTGACTGTGTCGGGGTTTGAAATTTGGTTGGACGATGGAGAAATCAGAGGGTAGGGAGCTGATTTCATGATTGTTGAGAATTTAGGGAGGGAGAAGAGAGTACGGCGATGGTAGTTTGCCAGAGGTCGGAGGGGCAGAGGTAGAGTAGTTTCAGTTTTCCGATTGATTGATGAAAGAGAGGATGACGTCTCAGATGAGATCAACTGCGGTACTAGCAATAAGGCTCTGCCAATTCTCTTGCAGGTGCAATGCAAATTGGAGGCTCCTCACTACTTCGCCTATCGACGGTCTTCGGATCCCCTGAAGAGACAAACAACTCAATGGTATCTTGACGAATTCACTCAGACACTCAGGTCCTATTTTGCCTCGAAGGTGCGGATCCATGACCTCATATATTTTCTCGGATTGGATAATATCAGCTAAATAATGCTTTAGTGGCGCATCAGGATGTTTAGGGTCCCCGTGGATACTCAACTGCCTTCTTTCGTCAATAAAGCTACCCAACCGGTCGTTAGAAATCAGTACTTCCAACAAGGTTACACCGAATGAGTAAAGGACATCCTTCGGATATATGGAGTTGTGCTCTGCAGTTGACCTAAGTAGGAATGAGTAAAGGACATCCACCTGAGATATGGAGTTGTGCATTGCAGTTGACCTAAGTAGGCCTGCGCTGATATTGGCAGTAGTTCTTATGTCGGGAAGCATAACTTTTGCAACCCAATTCTCGTCCAATAGAATACTGGATGGTTCAATGCAGTGGGGGATGAATTCATCCTTTTTGTTGTCAAGGAGGTACTCTAGTCCTTGTGCAGCTCCAATGCAAATTTGAAGTCGTCTTTTCCAGGAAAGTAGAGTATGTGCATGATGCAAATGATCTTGTAAGGACCCATTTTCCATGTAATCGTACACAAAGATAAACTGGTCTCGCTTGGTGCAAAATCCAATCGGAGAGTGTATGTTGCAGTGGAGGAGAAGTTTCATTGAATGAATCTCATCCCCAAGATCTACAAGTCTCTTAAACCTTTCGATCCCCATGGTGTAATATTCTATCTGAAAGAGTATGTCGGGGTCGAGGAGCAGTTTCCTTGGATGAATCTCAACCACAGCAGGGGGGAGCAGTTCATTTAGAATCTCATCGAAAAAGCCTTCAGGATTCTTAAACCTTAGGATCGCAACCACAAGAGGTTTACCATCAATATTGACAAAACCTTTATACACCTTGTCTGAATTTTGCACCAAATATCTCTCATTGAAATATCGTGTGGCAACACGAATGTCATCTACTGAGAATTGAGGGTATAGTTGCTTACCAGTTTTCGAATCTGAGGGACTGTTGTCCTTCCTCTCCCTCAACCACCCGTCCATCATACTCTGAAATGCCTTGGTCATTATTCCCTCTGTTCTTCCTCTCTGTTGGGATAACAGTGCGAGCTCAAGCTTTCCCAACACTTCAGCCATCACAGGCCGCGATTTTGAATTTTCATGCAAACAATTGTTGGCAAGTACAATAAAAGACTTCAAACAACGTGGTGCTATTTGTCCACTGAGAGAGGGGTCAATGACTTTGGCAAGCTTTCCTTTTTTGATGCACTGTTGAGCCCAATAGACTAAACTGATTTGCTCCTCGCTTAGTTTTCTATCCACGGGTGGCCTCCCAAATAACACTTCTAACAATACCACACCAAAGGCATACACATCGGACTTTGTAGTCAGTCTATGAGTACGGAAGTAATCAGGATCCAAATACCCGAATGTTCCTTTCACGTCCGTGCTTACATGGCTCATGGAATGAGTTTCAAAGCCTTTCGTCAATCCAAAATCCGAAATCTTAGCTATCCAATTCTTGTCTATCAAAATGTTCGTGGTCTTCACATCTCGATGGATGAAACTCTGGTTGGTACCACTATGAAGGTGGTCTAATCCACGGGCGGCACCAATACAAATGTCAAGCCTTCGCTCCCACGAGGGAGGAGAAATACTCGTATTGCTTTTTGTTGTCTTTAGCTTGTAGAGATGATCGGCAAGGGTCCCAAGGGCTATATATTCATAGACCAGAATCATCTCTTGACACTCGTTGCAGTAGCCAATCAATGCAACGAGATTAGTATGCCGGAGCTTTGAAAGCATCTTAATCTCCGTCCAAAACTCTCCTGCACCTTGCTTGGACTCGGCATTCAACCGCTTCAAGGCAACCATCGTAGTACCGTCAATGAATCCCTTGTATACCTTACCGAATCCCCCGATCCCGATAACATATGCATCATCGAAATTGTTGGTCGCTATTAGTACCTCTTCCAGTGAAAAGCAACGACCAGTGCCCTCTGACTGAACCACACCACCATCGATTCGATGCTGACTCTTTGAAATGGGCAACTGGATGGACGAGGTTCCGGGTAGAGCAGGGTCTGAAGATGGAAAGACTTCGGAAAGCTTTGTCCCACTTCTTGAAAGATTGTTTCCGTGACTCGAGTCCATACCGCTAGCAACATTGGCGGCAAGCCTTATTGGTTGACTAATTTGCCTGCCTTCATATTTCCGGCTGCCTACAGACGACATATTCCGGTGAATTTCTTAGGAACACTGGCAACAAATTGTAAGAAGGGGAAATTTGGGGATAATCTCACAGATGATGGAGGAGAGAGAGGAAAGTGGATGAGAGAGAAACATATGGTAATGGTTGAACCGTTGAAGCCGCCTATATGGAAATGATTGGGAAGACGCCGCGCGGATTTGTGTCCTCTAGAACGTGTGGTACGAGCTGGCAAAGCCTGATTGCCAGTTGGTGATTTTGCGTAATTAGGCCTCTTGTTTGGTTATTTACTTCTCTTGTGTCGATATCCAACTTCGATGCATTCGTCTGATAACTGATATATCCAACTTCGATGCATTCGTCTGATAACTGATATAAAACAAATTTTACCACTTTGGAAAAAAAAAGATGTCAAATTTTTTTGAAGGCTTATGTGACTTTTTAAAATCTTCAATTTGACATCAAGCTCTTTCTCTTCAACTTCTATGTCAAAAAAAATAGAGCTTAATGGAAGAAAAAAAAACCCTCAAACGGTCATTATTTTTGAAAATTGGCATGATGAGAAGAAATTGTCAACATTGGCATGAGAGTAGGGGTTGTCAAAACCACATCAACTTTGGCATGGCTGAAGACAGATTTGTTGGATGGTCAATTGATCCCAAAACAAACAGTTGGAGATGCCACCCCAGTTTTGGCATCTCCTGTTATAGCATCTCTTGTTGTTATTCGATTGAATTGATCTTTTACTAGGCCACCCGAAAAAATATTTTGAAATTAATGAACGTCTCATATTATTTATGTGATACCTCGAAGTGGACCTCACAAAGTAAATTGTGCACAACAATACAGAAAATAAGGCGAAACTAACAAAAAATTCCGGAAACACAAAAAATTAAATACATGACGTGAATTGCTGAATTTAATTCCAAAAGCACAAAAAAGTCGCTGTTCATCAGCTACACAATATTATATTGTTGTAGTCTCTTTTGCCTCAGTGTTCATCCGCATGGGAGAGCATTAGAAGCATTAAAAGAAAAGAGGTGTATGAATATTTAATTGAGAAGTGGAACAGAGAGATAGTGAAAGTAAAAAGATTGATTCTGTGTAATTATAAAAAAAAAAGACTAATACTCTGTGTAAAATAGAAAAATGTTTTTGCAGGATTAATCGAGTCCAAAACTGGTAACGATGCTTTTAGTGACATAACTGAGAGCCTTCTAGCCATGATTGGTGGTAGTACTAGTTGGGAATTAAACCCCCCTCCGCCGCCCCCCCCCC